>VZSZ01002215.1:841762-874624 GCA_013398815.1 Ibidorhyncha struthersii
CCCCCCCCCCCCAAACACCCCCCCCCCCCAAAAAGCCCCAAAACGAGAAAACTTACTTAGAAGAAACATGATATTTACAATTTCAGAGTTCAACAAGTTAACTCAGGCAGCAAATACGCTTCCAGTCTACCACTAGTGCCCAATTATTTACCTAATTGGTGAATAAATTGAACTAGTTAAGCTGTTCAGAGACCAAAATCAGCACAAAACTTAACATAAACCATCATATATTAAAATATTAATGTACCAAACATTTTGTAAGATGATCACTATTAAGATTCCTAGTACAACTTCTGCTGAGACAACAGTTTCATTAATTGCCACGGTGAAAATCTAATGATGCATGGAAATATACCTCAAAAACATCAAACAAGCAGAACCGTCACAGGAGAAGCCTTCGAATATGGGCACCAACTTTCCATTTCAACACGGGCAGAAACAACGGCAGCAGCTAAACTCATCCACACTAACTCTACATCTTTTGAGAGGAAAATAGTAACAGAACTACCACTATCATTAAATATGGAGAGGAAAATATACAAGACCGAATACAGAGTTTTTTTCATAAAACATATAATTTTAAATGAATCTGCAGCTAATTACAATATGCAAAAATAGTTCATAGCTCATATTTGGGGTTTTTTTAGATTTTTATACTCTGTGATATTACTTAAGCTCCTTTATAATGAAGAATGGGGTTGAATAAAAAATGTTTGGAATACCCTAGGATCTGGCAATACTGGACTTGAAATATCGGTATGGAAATTGTGGGTGAAGGAGACCAGTCCCAGGACACCAGCCCAGTGTTGGACCCCAAACCTTCCCCTCCATTCATGAGGCACAGTGCAAGACGCTTGGGCTTTGCCAAATGGCAAATTTAATTTTGAAGCTCCTCTGTATAAAGCAAAATCTGGGCTTATGCCCTATTGCTGTAAAATACAAAATCTGTACATTTATGTTCAATGCAAAACCTCAGTGTTTTCATGTCACGTTGTATAAAGAAGAAAAATGAGGTAATAATCCTACATATGCACTATCCTATATATGGGCTTCCTGTTATATTTCCAGTCTCCATAGTAATGATGCATTTTCATTATACATTTGAAGACACTTGGAAAATTTCAGACACATATAAATACATAAAGTGAATGCTAGGTAATTTTAATTTCAGACCTTTAAACCTCTATGACTACCAGCTTATTAATAAAAAAAAAAAAAGGGGAAATTACTTAGTGTCTCGAAAAAGCCCAAGATCAAAAGCAGTATAAATGTACACTACATGAATAATACAGTCTTCAAATTTAGAATTAAGATCTTTTACAGCGTTAAGAATAAGAAGCATTTAGAAGTGCAGTGCCAAAATTGACCCACATTTGGCTATTCTGTAGTAATATTATTAGCTTTCAACGGCAAAATGTTTATCAAAATAATACTCTCTAATTAAAATAACTCTGTTGGTATCAGTTGTGAAGTGCAGCAGCATTCCACATACTATATGAATGTGTTTATGACTCAAAAATGAAATAATTTGCAGCTGTCCATTTCAGTATTAATGCAGTTTTTTGGGAAGCTGAAGGAATGCCATACAAATTGAGTCAACATACTGTTTGGTGCATCATGCTTAGAGAGCCTATATCACATAAGAATACACTTCTTTGTAATAGCTTGGAGTAGCATAAAGATTAGATTGATAAAGTAATATATATATATATACACACACATATATATTACCTGTTCTTGCCTCTCCAGCCACTTGTCCACCATGGGATGACTGGCACTTAACGATGAACGAGCATTGTCTCTCTGAAACTGGTTAGACCAGCTACTAGTATCTCGTGGAAGGCTTCTGTAGTTTTCATCTTTCTAGTTTAAAAGAAACAAAAAAGTGTCTTATAAAAAACAACCAGTCCTTGCACATTAACAATGCAGCTGGTTATTAAACGAATACAAAAGGAAGACTGACAAAGGAGAACGCAGGTCCAGCTTGGCCCAAGGACAACGCGATTGCCCAGCCATTCGCTCGCAAGAGCTCCCCTTCTTTAACGGCAGTGAAGCCCAAGCAAAGCCTTCGGTGGGTTTGTAGCTCCTGCACCCACTTGTGCTTCACTACCTCTCTTTTCCAACCTCAAAATTCTAGTGCACAGACTTCCCAAGCACACCATCAGCAAGGCTTTCAGAGCATCATGCTCCTTCGTTTCATTCTCACCAAAAGCAAACACACCACACAACAGTCCATCCAGTGACAGCAAAGGCCACTACATCATTTTCCCAAGTCTCTGTATGTAATCAGCTTTACAATCAAAGCTGTCTCACTGCTCCAGCTACTGTCCTTTAGACCAGAATAGCATGCCGTAGAGTTCAAAACTTAATTTTATTGTTCCACATAATAATGCTTTGCTTGGTTTGCCTGAAGGTATACAAATACAGTCACACTTGTAAAAAAGCAGCAGATGGAGACTGTGCCAACAGAGATATGTTTGTCCCATTGAGAGAGAGAAAAAAAAATACTTTTTTTCATTTTAATTTATGAGTTTGTCCCTACAGCTTGTGGGAAAGATGTGAAAATTCTACAGCTTCTAAAGATGATTAGTCCTTACCCAGTCCGATCATTAAAAGCCAATAAAAACAGAGGCAGATCCTCAACAATGGCAGTTACCCTTAGCCCGAATTCAATGAATTACTGATAACTTACATAGGTTAGCTTCCTCCAACTGAAATAATACATGGAACCGATACTCTGCTTAGCTTTTCAAAAGGATTACAAATATACTCTAAGTATCCTTCCTTCAGGAGCAGAGTTATTTGTTCCATTCCATGTTTGTCTATCCTCACAACAAATCAGATAATTTAATTTTTATAATTTATTTTTATATTTTTCTTATAGTCAGTTATTAACAAATAAAATAGGATTGTAGTCCTACATATTTTGCAATACTACTGCTTTTAGGAATCTCGAAAATCTCTAACAAAAATAACCAAACACCAGTGCACATTAGCAGCTAAAAATTTTTTTTTATCATTCGTAGCACACAGCAAATTTTTGACCCTTTCTTAAATCAATACTGCGATCCATCAGCATGAGTATTTCCTTTCCCTATTTACTGTATTGATATTTCTTCGGCTTGGCACAGTATGAGTCCAATATTCTAGAATATGAACTGCAGCATCAATTCCCTTACAATTGTCCTTCACAACTTTATTTCGTGTAAATATATGACAGGTTTGGAAGGAAATCCAGGTCTCAATATAGCTGGGATACTCCTGTGCGAGAGCAGTCTTTCCCCAGACATATCAAACTTAAGCTTTCTTAATTGATGACAACTTATTTTCTTGAAAGAGACTTTGTAGTAAAAAATGTCTTCCGTTTCAAGACATTAAAGCTTGAATTCAACCAGCACAACATAACCTTGTGAAAATGTCTGCACAAGTAACCACCTGGACAACTCACCACCGTCCATTAGTTTACCCTGCCACAAATGAGTAAGAACTTGGCATCCTGGAGCAACTAAAAAAAGATCCAATTTTCCAGCGTGGTTAACCACACAAGCAAATGAGAAACTTGCTCAATCTCTTGCTTAGAAAGGGACAGTGGAAGTCAGTCACTGCTTTGTACAAGTGTCCCTTAGCAGAGCCATAAAAGCCAGAGAACAGTGTGTACAAATTGATTTTTTCCTGTTGCTTCTCTTATTCAATTCTTCTGTTCTGGTGACAGAGGTGGCATAGTTCCTATAGGCCAAAACAACAAATTCTCTTGTTCAAAGTGGTGGAAAGGTATAACAACGAAATCAAAATCTGATAAAGAAATAACAAAAGATCATTTTAAGCACAACCCCTCTGATACAGTTGGTGCATGTGTTATTGTCATCTAACAATACCTCGCTATCTGACAGAGCATCACCTAGGCTGAATGAACAGAAATTTCTTCCTATGTAATGAGATGTTTTCTGTATTTCTGTACTTTATAGATAATTCCATTTCTATTGATTCAGGTTCACAATCTTCAATATAAACTTTTTAAAAAGACATTTTTATCTACACTACACAAAAATCTTTCTCCACGCAGCATCCATTACCCATGAACAGGAGTTTTTCCAAGAGCAAGAGAGAAGGAAAAAAGTTCATCAAGGGATGTGTTGTTCTCCAATCATTCAAACCCTAAGTCTCTGATCTGAATCATGCAGGACAGTCTTATTGCTTAGAGTTTATACTGGAACTTCATTCTGTAAAAAGTCTTAAACGCCAGAGCACACAATATAAGTGAAATTATATAAGCTAAAAGAGTTCAATCAGACCTCTGTTTGGTGCATCTATGCTAATCTCAAGAATTCTGCAAGGAGTTTACTCCTAACACTATCTGTGCTGACCAGAAGAGTATATTCATCCCATCTACTGAAATATTTCCGCTGTATCCCAGTTCTGTAGAAGATTGCCTTTCTCCTGCTAAGCCCTATACCAGTTCCTTTTACAGAGAAGGCACCAAAGTCACTCTGCATTTTTCCTGACAGCAGAAGTAAGAGCTGGAATGGCAGAGAGACGCGGTTCCTGTAACTTCTTGTGTTTCTCAGCGCTGCTCAGAGGCTCAAAATAGCACTGTTATCAGAGTGGAACAAAACACCTTACCAGTGTTGCCATCACACACAGAGTCATTTTGCTGTTACTCAAACCGTAAAACATCAGAAAAACAACCGTCCATAGACAAGTTCTCCACTCCTTTCTTTGTCTCTGCTTCTTGGCTAACAGCTAACCCTGTACCCAACCGGCGACAGCACTGGGGCAAGCACTAAGCTCGACCAGGAGCAGAGAGACCAGCACTTTTAAGACTGCTGCAGGCGGTCCTTCTCACAGACAGCTACACACCAAAACCCTAAGATGCTGCTGGCTACCTGGAACCCCATCTGCGCAGGCATCTCCATTACTGCTACTGCCAGGTCTGACTCACAGACAGCAGTGGTGATAACTAGAGAGGTGGAAATGAAGAACACATTGCTGCAGCTTAGACATTGAATCATTTACTGAATCAGCTGCAATGTTTTTTGCTATTTAAAACATACATATATAGGTTGTCTTTTTTTTTTTTTTTTGTTTAAATAGGCAAATGTTAACCCAGAAAGCTTTCCTTCAGCATGATCTAGCATTAACACACATGCTCCCAAGATCCAACTGGAAAAGGTGTGTGTCACTTTTAACTTCAATACCATAAAGAAAAAGATTTCATGGTATAGAAGCGCTTCATCAGGGTCACACAGGGAATTCTCATTTCTTCTGGAGCTGCAGCTGTAAGCACTCCTGGGACTGGGGCTGACACGCATCATCAGTTACAATTAAATGCTCTAATGTTTTAAAAAAAAGTTTCTTTCTCAAACATCTTTGGGGACCATGGGCCATGTCAGCTTTATCATGTTTGAAATGGAAATTGATCAATATAACACTAAAACTGCCAAGTCACAATATTACCACTACACTTAACAGCAGCATTTTGCAGTATTTTTAATGAGGACACATAATCTTACACCTTAAGATTTATTTCAGCGTGGTGTCCCTGTGGAGCTTTGCTGGAGGGTTGGGTGAAAGAGGATAGGAAAAAAAAAAGCAATTTTGCTATACTTCTAATTTCAGATTATTTACGATATATAACAAGATCCTTGTCGAAGACTCTGCAGCTTGTAGATGAAATGATACATGAGCATGATCTGTGTACTTCAATTACTGGCAGTCACTCCATAAACTGACTCGTGATTTTAACCCACCGTTGGACCCCTACAGACTCCCAGCATCACCAACCCACCCAGAATGTCCTCCACACTTTACAGTGACAGTTCCCCGCCTGCTATCTCCTTTGCCACTAGGCCGCTTTCCAAACAGTGAAGAAGTTGGTTTTTTCCCTTCGTTTTGACCTGCTCTATGGCTAATGTAAAGTGGGGCAAATTTTGCTGTGACTTTTTTTTTTTTTTTATACTAGATAGCAATAGTAGAACAGATTGAAGAGCTCATCAATGTAATTCTCTGGAAGGAGATCCAAAAACGTAAACCAAGTTTTCATTTTAATTATTTTTACAGCAAATTGCCCACAACTCGTTTAGGATCTTCACTAAGAGAGACTCTTTCGGGCACTAACTTTTTTTTTTTTTTGCTATCCATTCTTTTTTCTTGTACACTGTGCGCTTTGGGAAAGGCTTCTCGCTTGCTTGGGTTTGATTCCTTGTGATGGCCTAGATTGAGATAGGATTTGTCCATGTTGATAAGAGATGAGACTTCATTTAATCTTTTGAGGTTATAATTTCATTTGACAGACTTTGGGCAAATTCATGTCTACAAGTGTATTTAGTGTTCTTGAAACACTGTAAAGGCTGTTCTTCCTTCTTTTTATGCTCCACTATATCCATGTTAAACCCTGAACAGTTTGGTGTCACTCTCAGACAGGATGCTAAAAGCTGTTATTATCATAGAACCACAGAATCACACAATTAACAAAACTTTAATATAGTTTATGTAAATACCTCTCTGTCTGATGTAAACATCTGTTTATAAATGCAGTAATATACACATACACCCATTTTCCATGCTGACTGAATGTCTAGTGAACAGATTCCTGGATTTTTTTTGTTTGGTTGGGCTTTTATGTGTTTTGTTTTGTTTTTAACTGGAGTTTAGACAAATAAATGAGCAATAAGACCAACTGGATCCCCATATTTCTCGAAAAAAAAAGAAGGTTGCACAAATAATGGCTATTTTACAGGGAAAATACATTACATATGGGAAATGAAGTAAACTGATAGATTTATTTAACGAACAGAAATTCCATTCTTAAAATAATCCACCTTCTTACGTCGAGGTCAAATCTGGAACTGTTCTTTCTATTCATCAGCACCTTTTTAACAACAAATTGTACCCAATCTCAACAGTTTACTTCAAAACTAATTGTACCAGTCACTCTTGATAAATATCCATATATCTTAAGAATCTGACACTACTGCTTGGGCAAGCTTCCTTTTCCTCGCAGTAGATTCACTTTACTTTATCACGCTACAATGTAGTTTCAAAGCTTGCTTTTCTCCAGCTGTATTGAAGAACATGACCCCAGGAGCTACAATAATCCAGATGCAGCCCAGCCGTCTAACACATATAAGAAGGAACCAGTTCTGGTCAGCCAACATGAGAAATTTTTGATCTTAGGCCATTCTCCAAGGAGTAAAGTAAAAGAGGACTTCCCACATTAAAGAATTATCGCAGCTTTGTGCCTCCTCTCAGCTCTGACCCAGAACATGGGTCATTTCCAGCAACCGGTAAAAACTGTCATAGGATGCAGAAGATGCAAATCTAATAGCCTAATAAAGAACTTGCACGCCCTGTTTATGACGAAAATAGATGAGAAGAATGACCACTCCGTCATCATTCTGATATTTTCAGAAAGACTAGTCTTCAGAAGTGACCCTCTCTATAGCTCTGTGAATAGAATTTATGTATTACGCATTGACAATAGCTCATTAGATGCCAATGAGGAGAAAGCCAATTGAAAAACCAGTGTCCTGCTTAAGTTCTATCACTTTATGCTCAGAAATTTCCTGAGTTGTCCAATTCATATATTTCACGTTACCCTTTGATTGACAAGCAAGGCCTGACCCTAAAAAAAAAGCAATAACTAGGGGCCATGATGAACAAATAGTTTTATGTGAATGCACTGTTATATGTAAATATTTTGTGTTAAAGAATATGGGCTAAATTAAGAGTAAACTAAAAAACATGAGACTGCCCATCCAAAACATTCTGTTGTTTACAACAGAAAAATCAAAAATGTCACGATCTCTGCACGTATACAAGCAAAGCCAGAAATTACCGGGCACTGTATATTGTTATTTCTCAGACTGAGGGACAGGAAAGAAGCTGCTTCTCTATTCACTCTTTACTTATTAATCTCACAATGAAATCTCAAGACAGATAATGCAAAATAACGCAAATAATGTATAGCAATTGATATTCTGTATATAATTATAATTCAGAAACAGGATGATTCTAGATAGATGGTTCTGTTGTAATTACTTGATTTTAATTCAGGGTCTTTGCTTTTCGAAACGGTCAAAGAAGGTACAATACTAAAGAAGGTTCAGCAGTGTGCACTCTACGATTTTATTTCTGTAAGCTTCTCAACTAAAAAGGCATGGCTTTCCATAGTTTTAAAGAAAAATAAAGGAACCAGTGAATTTAAAATGTCATGAAGCTACAGTTCTGATTCCTCTACACATTATACTTAGAAACCAGTTTCTCCTTCTACTATTTTTCACTAAATGTTCTCTTTTGCCGTGACACTTTGAAGGCCTCTAAAGAGTTTCTATGTATATCCAGCTATATATGAATCTACATGGCTATCTGTTTAAATGCAGTAATATAATTATGCACAATCCTGCCATTTTCACCAGGTATTTGCTTTTGTACCCAAATTTATACAATGTTCTATGTCAATTTGGATTTAGATGAAATAGCATTTTTTAAGTTGTTTGTTTATTTTAATTTTCAACATCCCTTCATTCGATTCCTTTGGAGAGCCACAAAATTAAACCGCAGGGGGAAAATAAAAAGCTGATAATGAAGTAATTTCAAAAGTATGCTCTGAAGACAGGATTTAACAAATAGAATGTTAACATTAAATGTATTCAGAGAGCTAAGGAAAACAGGAAATAATGGGGTACAGGGAACTTCACAAGGATCTCATATTTAGATCTTGAAGTGAAGAATAACTTACAAACCACCAGTGGTACCCTTGTAAGTGTCGGGTAGATGCTTTCAGGTGGCCATACCTCTAAAATGGTGCAACTGGCTGTTTATATGTTTAGAAACTTGCATCTACAGTCCTGAAACGAAGAAAGGAGGCTGGGGAATGAGGTAACCATTTTGACTTCTCAGACTAAACTGGATTTTTTCCCCTCTTTCTTCATTACATTGACAAGCACGGAGCAGAGTGGTGATTTAAGGTCAGAAGCACGAAGGCGATGCCCCAAGCCCGTGGCAAGCGGCTGTGCCTTCGCACGCTGCAGCCAGCTGCTCCTCCCCTCTGCCAGCCCTTGCCCACACCACCAGCTTCCTCCGCATTTAACAATACAGGCAGGGGACTCCCAGCAAAGCATCCGTCATCTCATCCGACTTGCAAATTCATTTCAGACCTTGGCCGGAATCCCTCCTGCGGTCTGCGGGGAAAGGCCCACATAGGTACCAGATGGGGGACTTGTCACAGTGTGTTTCTCTTTTATCTGAGTTTACAGCACCACTGTCACCTTAGGCTCCTTGCAGTCTCATGAGCATCCTCTCAATTCAGCTTGCTTGTTTATTAATTTACAAGCCCTTCTCACTTTAAACAGCTTCCCATCATTCCCCGTCTTATGGTTTTAGCTTTCGTCCTAATTTCTTTTACTTGGTGTGCTCGGCAGGCAAGTCTTAAGTTGGACATCTGTATACAGGAGCTGAAGAGCTCATTTATAAGACGACAATAAAACTGGGTGGTAGCACAGAATGATCATCCCCTCTCTGTCAGGCTGTGAAACAAAACCAGGCTAAGTTTCAGCCCCAAATTTAGTCACAACAAAAATAAGCCCAGAAGGCGACTAGGTGTTCCTGGTTTGAAATCCTGTATTTACTGGTGCTAAATTTCCCGACTAATTAAATGTTACCATCTCCTCCCCAGCCATACTACGCTTTTATATAGATTAGTTCCACGTTTGCTCTGAATTTCATTCTGAGACTACTTCGCCTGGTTGTCTTTCCTTGTCTTCTCATGTGATTAGTATTCACTGCAACATGACCTAGGTTCATTTAAAAATACAATGAATACAGCAAAAAAGGCTGAAATAATCATTGTTTAAACCGCGCAGACTCATGTCAGAACACTGTAGGGAAGCACAGCCTGTAACCTGGATTGTAATTTAAACTTCTTTTTTTTGCCAGCTACACATTCCGCCAGAATCCAGACCTGCTTTGCACCAATGCACAACTTTGATAATATGAAAACAGCCAAATATATGAATCTGCAGAAACTCTTGAACCACACGTGTGTACTGTAAACGCACCATTGTGGGCTACAACTAAATAGATGAAAACAGGTCAAAACCGAGATCCAATTATTGCCAATGAAAACATGTGTGTTTCTAAACTTAAAAAAATATAGAAATCACTAAACGTGAACATCCAACTTTTTTTTTTTCTTTTTTTTAAACTTATTCAATCTTCTATCAAGCTACTCTTTCAGGTCCTGAGTTCTTTACCCTCAACCCAGGGAGAGCTACAGGAACATAAAAAATTAAAAGAAATAGAGCTGAACATTTAAACATGGGAATTTGCAAAGTACACATTCACTTAGATAAATGGCAGAGGAAAAGTCAGCCATTCGTTACAACTTCAATTATCCTATACCATGTACTTGACAGCTTTGTTTTTTCAGTATAGCTTTCACCATCTCTGAGAGAGAGGTGCTGTACGCCACATTTACTGAAAAGACAAACAACCTGTGCACGTTCTGCCATTCCTTCATCACCAGTAAGAGACTCGCTCACCCAGACCATCCTTGGCACCCCCAGCTCATGATGCAGCACCGTGTCCCCTCACCTATGGACCAGACATTGCTCACCCAGGCATTGCTCACCCGTCACACAGAAAAAGAGATGGGATAGCACAGCACTGGGAGAAAAAGACATTCTTCCTACACTACTGATGAAGAACAAAGATTGAGAGTGATCAACAGACTTGCTCAGCCTCAGAGCAGAAGTGGAAACAAATTCACCAGGTCTCAGATCTCTCTAGCATCTTGCACTAATAATCTGTCGCTTTTGGGGGACAGAGAGGAAATTTGATAGATGGGCTTCCTCAAATGGATGACTCAGAGCAAAAAGAAGTAAAACAACGAAAGAGATGGAGAAAAATCACACCTTCATTTTAGATTTGTTCTTTTTGTTGTTGGCTTTTCCTCTGCTTGTTAATGCATCTGGTCATGACTGACTTTTGGATGCAAACAGTTGAATGCTGTCCAGGCACACACTACTCAGCAAACAGAATCAAGTGGTACACGTTAGCTCTTACCTCTCTGTGCATCAGGCAAGGATTTTTTATTTTATGTCTCTCATTCCCAACCTGCCTCTGCTGAGAAACACAAAGTCAGACTTTTCTCCATGGTATCCAGTGAAAGCACAAGAGGCAATGGACACATAAAGAAATACAAGTAATTCTATCAAAACGTAAGAAACAACTTTCTTACTGTAAGGGTGATCGAACTCCAGAAGAGGTTGCCTAGAGAGGTGGTGCAGCCTCCATCCTTGGAGATGCATCTACTCAAAACCTGACTGGACACAGACCTGAGTAACCTGATCTAGTGGACCCTGTTTTGACCAGAAAGGTCGAACTAGATGATCTCCAGAGGTACCTTCCAACCTCAGCTGTTCTGTGATTCTGTGAAAGTCATGAATTTTACACACTACCCAGGACAAAAATAACATGTACTGTGTTTATTTTATATTGTACTCTGGGTACGATCCCTCTAAACTATTTCATCATCAGGTGACAAGCTGCCAGCAATGAGTTTCTATCACAAAGAAAGAAAACTCATGCATATAACTTTGGGGTTTTGAATTTCCATTAATCTCTCTCCTATAACAACATTTTCTCCATTAAAACACTCTATTTCATCATCTGTGGATAACTCGCTCACATTCTCCCTTCCTCTCAGTCTATGTGAAATCACATCTGAAATGACAAAAATTGAGACTGTCTCACTGAAACAAGAAACGCCCTGTAAAAATAAACCTGGATGAAGAAATATTCATAGCTATTGAATCCTTCAGAACTCCTGTTTAAAACATTGCATTTTTAACTTGAAAGCAGAAAGCTGCATTCATTATGTGAAGGTTTAAAACCTATCATGACAGAGATGTCACGCTCTTTGCGTTTACTCTGTATTTCTCCTTAGCTGTTGTATTACAGCACTTTCCCAGCGTTGTTCATCAGTACACACTACCTCCCTTCTGCAGCAATACAAACCAGAAGTGAAGGTTCCCCAGAAACATCAGCAACACTTTGGTCTCTTGTTCCCAGAATGATGCCCAGTCTTTTAGTCCACAGTCTACTCTAGTCAATGTCTAATCAATTTACACTCTGCAATTCAGACTCGCTGGCTTTAAAATGACACCAACACACGCAGTTCTAATATAAGACTTTGCAATCCTCTGAATTATAGTTAAAACCTATTGAAATACTGTGTCTTTGGTAAGGGTGATAAAGCAAACTTCACTTCACTAATCCGTGTTTAAAAAGACTCAAAGCTAAATGAAACAAATTTTCATTTTAAATCTGATTTTGACACTGACATACCATTATTGTTCAAGCTTTTCATATAATGCATGCCAGCTTTTCTCCTATCTAGACATAGTTCATTAGAATTTTTTTTTTATTCTGTTTACAAAGAGGATTAGAAAGCATTGCATCTTTCACATAAAAAATCTACAATCCAACAATGTGAAAATTTGCACACATCAGTCTCAACCCATAGGAAAAGTAAAAATACCTGCAAGAAGAGATGTTGGGAAACACAATGCTTTACAGGTGAGGGATTTGACATTAGATGAAACTTAGATCACTCTCATACTCCCATTTCAAATTCTTCCTCTGCAGTTCACAGAGCCAAAAGAGATTAGGTTTCCAAGTAGGAAGAAAGTACATCCTGAAAACAATTATTTCTACAAGGCGTTGCTTTGTTCAACTTTAAAATAAATATATGGACAAACCCATTTAAAAACAAACAAACAAGAAAAACTGGCTGCTGACTAAATGGCAAAGGCAAAAAGAGAAGAAAAAAAAATTAAAAAATGATGTGCCAAGTACATTCAGCTATGTGTTTGCTGTTGCTGATCCACCACGCAGAGCACGTTGCATGCCATTTGCTTTGCTCCAGGTGGGTGAACCCAGGAGCGAGAGAGGCACAGAAGCCCATGCACAATCATTTTTCTCTCTCACTGCTCTGTCTTGAGCTCCCCTTCTTAGTGTACATTTTCACTTCTTTCTGCTGTACCAATGTTGTTATCTCTGATGCAACAATATATGAATCAAATTCAGGAAAGTCACAGTAGGAAATTTTTCATAAGCCAGTTAGCCATGGTATATCCCTGCATTAAGCAAGGAAGGTTAAATAGATAAGCCTTGCATCTTTCAGAGAACCAGGTTCAAAGCAGATAACTAATTTGTCATGATTCCTCACCACAAATGGAGATGCAAATTAAAAAAAAAAACACACTGAAAATATATGTTATAATCAATTCACAGTTGCTATAAGATGCAACATATCTGGTTGTTGCATTTATGTTCTTCCAATACAGTAACAGAAATATCTAAGGGAAAAGAAACCTGATTTTCAGTTACGTAGCTCATACCTATTAAGGACAGCTAGTTAAGCCAATAGGCTTTGGTACTGAATTATTAAGAATGTGATTCAAATTAACAGTTATTCAGAATTCAACAATATCAAAAAATATTTTACTGCAGTGGAAAAAAGTGCACTCGATATGCTTCAGCTGCATACAATCTGTTCAGCTGTACAGTTCAACACAATTCAAGCAAAATTAGAGCTTGCAAATCAGGTATTACTGCAGACCTTTGAGAAGATATTTTTACTAAGAGATTTCTTCTTGTTTCATTAGAATGGCTCAAGGAAGCAAGAGACAGGATTAAGTGAAGCTGTGAGTCACCAGGTAATACAGATATGTCTCTCACACACAAAAAAGTATCTGAAAGTGGTTTTAATATTCATTTTAAAAACAAAAAAAAATAATTTACCTACTAAAGCTGCTGATAATCATAAGCCAATTTTGTGAATACTTGCACAGATGAGGAGATCTAATCATTAGGTTGAGACCACTCAGGAATGATACAGAAGGAAGAGGTCTGGAATTACCTAGCTGAGTAGTTACCAACATGACAATAACTTGTAAATAAGCGATAATAATGATAATTCTTCAAATACATAAGTACTTTGGGACACAGTATGTCTGGTTTCAAGTTCCTCTTACAGGTGAACAACACAGAAACCAGAAATAATTGAGATTCCAATTCTAAAGAAACGCAAAGTGTATTGTGATATCCTGACAGTAAATGTTTCTTTACATTGAGATGATATGAAAAATGGATCCAGGTTAGTGCAAGGGTTTCATACCAAACCATCCTGCTTACTGTAGCAGAAATGATCTCAAGTTCAACACACATTCAAATCTTTGCAGGACCTACTGAGGCCCCTCCAAACCAAACTCTGTCCCTCTCTGATCATTCTCTTCTCTTCTTAAGGAGAAGCCTCATGTCTGGGTTCATCTACCCTAACAGCTACGGGTAGCACTACAATTTCTTCAACAGGATTCTTCAAACATCCTACATTTTTTCCTCTTCCCCAGTGCCCTTTTCCCTTTCTGTTTGCCCAGAACTACTGGCATATGTCCTGGCTCCTCACAGCCCTCAGTGCATGGCAGCACTCCCGCCCCTTCATTTCATCTCATCTTGGGCATCTGCCCATTTTCCTGCCACTCCAAATTTTTCTTACCCAAAATGAAACCAACACCAACAAGGAGTCTTCTCTCGCTTGCCCCCGAGAAATAAATCCCTTCTGCCAGATACATGCAGTTTCCCTCTGCTAATTCCTCCAAAAATTGGACAGGGTTTCTACCTGTCAATTATTTCTCTTTAGAGGTGACGGGCTGAAAGTAATGTCACTTCTTAGAGTCAGTAGGTGGATGAAGCTTTTGGCAACTCTCCCAGAAACCCTTTTCTTGTTTCTGCAAGATACTGCTGGGGCAAAGTTGCTAATCTACAACTGTGCTGCAAATCTCAGCCCAAGAACATATGTTCTTGTGCTGTCAAGAGAGAGAACTGCAGTGAAAACATTACGTAGTGCCAACCGCCCACAAAAGATATATGGGTGCTCAAGCCCAATGCACTGAGCAGAAAATTAAGATTGTTCTCATTGCTTTGTTTGAAATGTCCGTGTCATCTATAATCAATGAAACAGTCTGGAACAAAAGCACAGCCACCTCTTTGTTATCTGACTAGCTGAAGAAAACAACCTAACGTAAGAAAAGCAGCGAGGACTTGTTATGGTTCAAATAAACAAAATACATTTGTAGAAATTCAGTGTTAGTACTTTTGGTAAGTGCCTGGTGACAGAGACTTCAAAAATGCACCTTTTAGAACAATACTACAAATAGAATTGTTGCTAACAGTGGGAAAGGAAAGGAGAATTCTTAATATCCATTCCTAAAAGAAATAGGATTCACTACAAAATCTTGACTTGTGTGAAGAAATCAAGATACTGAAAACACAGAAAAAACAGTCTAGCACAAACGAACTCAGGATTAATTCATAACATACGTTGCAGAAGCAATTATCATTTAACTCTAGTTGTTTACTGCACCTTACCTATTGAAAATAGTGCATTCGGTGATCTGCTCTATTCAAAGGATCGATGCACAAAGTGTGCAAAAAAGGCAAAAAAAATTATCAGTATCTACTGTACTAACTAACCTATGTTAGTTCTTTCCGATCTTGTTGATTTAACGTTCTCTTGTGCCTTGCTTCGCATCACCACATGAGATCACATGCATTCCTTTCCACTTTGGTCACCATGCTCCAGTAGATGTGAAATATTTTCACAAAAATCAGGAGTAAGTACATGCTGAACAACTAATGATGCAAGAAGACCACTGAGAAAGATTAGGTGCTGTTCAATTCTCTCCAATTTCTGCTAACTTCAGACACACAAAGAAATCTGATTACGCCATGTGTGGCCCTCCATATCTATGCTTGTGGAGTAATGAAGTGCAGTCTCATGACAATTTCAGAAAAATTAACTGAAACACTTCAAATGGATTAGATTATCATTTTTCTTCTCCAAATCAGAATAGCATAAAGATATTTTTCAAAACAACATGCAATTCTGTGCCACAACAATACAAGTGACAGAAAATATACCATTACCT
Source organism: Ibidorhyncha struthersii (assembly GCA_013398815.1). Lineage (NCBI taxonomy): Eukaryota > Metazoa > Chordata > Aves > Charadriiformes > Charadriidae > Ibidorhyncha > Ibidorhyncha struthersii. Next base: position 857,752 of record VZSZ01002215.1, read on the forward strand.
ACCTAAAGAGACCTAATGATATGTTAAATTGACACCTCTGTAAGAAAGTGGACCTCAATGCCTATGAACATTGTGCTTTTGTAGATGTGTTAGAAATAACCAAAAGCCCACCAAAGACACTTCAGTTCATTAGCAGCATGTAAAGACTTCTTTATTTCAGGCATGGGAGCCCTGGCTGCAGTGTCTTAGTTTGCATTTATACTACACAGAATTAATAATAATAAATAAATAAATAAAATAGCTGTAATAAGCTGCATATTTTCCAACAGGATTTTGTGCTGCGCAGTCAGAATGGTAACCAAAGTGCAACTTTCTTTAAAAATTACTCATTTTTATTGGAAAATATACATATGTTTTTTATTGCGAGTTTGTTTGCAAGTTGCCATCACAATTATGGGCAACGTCGGGGGCTGTACAAAAGGGAATATTTCTTCCACATTTTTTTCAGTAATGCACCGAGAAGAGAGCTTCCTGCTGACTTCTCTAGCTAATAATGCAATTCATGGAGAGATACCGAAATCATACTGAAAAACTGAAGGAAAAAATACTCACTCTGCATTTCGCTGTTTTAGTTTTAAGAATGCTATCAAGGAGAGAGCATTTGTAATTTGCGTTTTGTATTACTCAACTTGTGCCTCAGAAATTAAAAGCTAGCAATGCAATGTCAGAAAGACAGACCAGACCAGCTGTGGGCACGCAGATTATTCATTAGGACTTCTATGGAGATCAGTAAAAATTAGTATAGACATGACCTATTTGCATTTAAAGAAAATGCATGACAGCATTTGGGCCCTGCTTTGCAGAGTAATGAGTAATCAGAGCGTCAGCTAAAGTAAATGGCAAAATCAAGTTTTTAGAGCCCTTGCTGTGTGCATCACCGAGAGTCTCCTGAGGGCTGGAAGTGTACGTGACTCAAACACTCTTCTGAGGATGATGGGGTTTGGTGGACAAGGTCAGAAAACACAACTTTAAACCAGGAGCAGGTGAGAGAAGGACAAAAACAGCAATTCAAGATTCATGCATATTTGTCATTTATTGGATAAAGAGGGGAAAAGAAATATACCTTTCTTTCATGAGCACTGGGTACACCAGGGGTGTTCTGCTTGAGAAAGCCTGCTGTTGTGGACCACCTTGTAGGGTTTTTCCGTGAAGGCTCTTCTGAAGAAAAATTTGTATCACTTACAGAGGTTGAGAGGCCAATCAGTGCAGGGTCACTACTACGTCGGACATGAAGAGGCATATCTGAAGAATAAAACAGACAGTAAATAAACACTGACTAGATTTAAAATGTTTTTCACAGAAGAAAAATATTTTTTCAAGCTCTGGATGGGTGGTTTTGACCAAATGTGGTTTCACAAAGCAAGGAGTTATTGACCTCAGCATAGTTCCTCAAGGACAAGGTCTGCTTCGTCAAAACCACAGCCTTGCCGCTTGGCCACACGAGGAGAAAACGAGGGTAAAACCAAACTCTTTTAGCACAGCTTATTGGCTTTACGTGTACAAACACAGCATCGCTGTCTGTCGGTTGTTGTATAAAATAAAAAAACAGCTACAACAACTTGAAAAAAAAGCTTGGAAAAAAAAAAACTTGGAAAAAAAGCTTGAACAACTAAGAGGCTAAGATGACTTACAGTTATTTTAAAGAGCAAGTAGCCAAAGGTCTACATATTCATCAGCCTGGGGACTAAGTAAGGGGTGGACTAGGATGACATGTCCCCCACCCCACTGCTACGGCTGCAGCATGGGCACTGCCAGCACAACAGGCTTGCAAGAAGCTGCACACCCACCTCCTCTGCAGTGAAAGGCAGCCTCCTCACCTTCTAAAATATACTGTTTCTTTCTCAAAACTTATGGAAGTGACTGTTTTCTGTTCTGCATTCTTCCTTTGCCTCTTCCTGACAGCTGAAACAAGATCTGTGCTGATTTACCCTGACTCCCTTAGCCTTCCAGCTGGCATGACTGACAAGAGAAAAATATTTCATTAGTAATAAACGATGCAGCAGGCAGGTGGACTGATTGGAAAGAGATAGCTTTTTTTAATATATGTAGAGGTCAAATCCATTCTGGAAACTTTGATGGCACATTAAGCTTAGTTTCTCTTGAAATACAACTTAATTTTTTCCAATTTCATTTATTATCCTACAACAAATATCCACATATCTATCATTTCCTTGCCCAAACAGAAGTTTCATTGCCTGTATTTGCGACCTCTTAGCACTCTCCCACTCAACATCAGAATGGAGGGGACATGATTTATCCGTTGAATTTGTCTTTACTGCTGCACTGGGAACCCTGAATGCAAAGTGGAAAAGGAATAGGTGAAAGCTACGACACATAAGCAGCAGAGTTGCTGGGAAACACCTGAGAATGAAAAACAGGCAATTTTTTTTTAATGCTTTGGTGAAACAGTCCTTTAGGAAGCTGAAGGTGCACCTCTTGAAATACTAGCAGGAAAACACGACAGGAGACGAGTTTTAAGTTTTACAATAGCTTTATGTTAACACTATGTTTAATAGTATTAAAATACAGAATCTTATTTTGCATGGCTTTATAAAGACAGTGAGAAATACAGTAAGTCATGACACACAGAGAAAATGTGCGAGCATTTTATTGTTTTTTTAAACAACTAGAACTCATGCTGCTGAGGTACACACAGGTGGACAGGACAAAACACCAAACAGTCATTCTGTTTCATGTCCACCCTGGTATACAAGAATAAGAGAGAATTAATTTATGTTTTCTCCCACAATCGTTGTACTATTTCTCTTCCCTTTGAAAGTTCTTTTTTTTAATATTATTTTCATAATAAAAATATTCAGAGTTAATTTCTAGCAAATAAAATGTTTTCCTTTATAAATATGTACATGTGTAAACATTTTTATGTATGTAACAGAACTAGAAGCAATTAAAAGAATATTTCAAGAATGAATACTTTAATTACAGAGAAAAGTATTTATGGTCTGAGTTAACTCTACTTCGATTTTGACTACTCAGTATATACTCATAAACTCAGAGGGTTTTTCTTTGATTGTCTTGTCTTCGACTACTTCAAGTTTCATGAAGCAGCTGAAGGTAAAGCCTCTCATTTCCCCCTAGATGGCAAACAATAAAAGTACACTATGAAATCGCAAGAGATCTCTGTAACAAAGGTGGCACAGCTGCAGTCCCAGCAACGGCCCCACAGCGGGTAATGAAGGGCCCCATTAGCAGCGGTGACAGTGCTGCTGGCATAGCCCTGAACATACCCCCTCATTTATTAGATTAGCCTGAGCAAGAAAGTGGCTCTGTAGTATGTAGTGCCACTTAGGAAAACTACTAATCTATATTTGTTCCAAGCAGCAGCCCGTGCATATTATCCGGTTTGCCTCAGCTACCCACCCTACAACTGAGAATTACAATTTTCAAACATGAGTTCACTTGCTCCTTATGCTCATACATCTATATATATATATATACGGTGATAGCAAAATGTTCTTATATTTTTACACTTTTTCCTCAAATTCCTTGAGAAAACAAAAGTTCAGTTGGGTGAACTTCTGTAAGAAGAGAAGCCGAATTGCCAACAAAGAAAGAAAAGAAGAAACTGGAACTCAAGTCAGCACTTTTGGAGGCGAGCGAGCAATTATCACTGCCTTGTCTTTTGCTTTGTAGTGAAAACTTGAGAGTTTGCACCATGGTAAGTACCAGAGACTTCTCACAATACAGGAAGTTAATTATGCAACAGAATTCCTAAGTATTAATATGCTCCAGAGAAAACATTAACGTGAGAATTTTCTCTACAAAATCTATTCACTGATGAGAGACCTTTAATAGGACCCATTTCATTTTAGTAAGGTCAGATGTTTTCAGAGATGTTATTGAGATGTTTTCAGACATATATCGAACACTTCTCCAAATGTTTCATTTTTTTTAAAAAAGGGTATCCTGTCAATATAAGGTACAACATGACCAATTCTAGTCTCTCCTTATGAAAATGGTTCCATGCATACGGAAATGTGATTTGTATTACTAACCAATCTTCACAATCCAGTTAATTATAAATGACAATAATTCAGGCGTGTTGGATCTATGTATTTCCCAGTTAAACTAGAAATTTAAACACATGATTTTTTTTTTTTATTGCTGGAATGGGACAAGCACATGGAGCTAGTGCTGCTTGGCAACGATCAATACCACTCCAGGTACTAATCCAAGAATTAAATCTTATTCACACTATGTTAACCACAAGTTGTAAATATAATCTCCTGCATTCCTCTCCAACTCTATTCTGAGAGACCATTCTAACTCAGTTTTGAAACTCTCCATTAAAAGAACAACATGAAAGAATATATTGAACAGATTTTTCTACCAATATATTGTTGGTTACAATCTTCTGGTTTACTTGAATTTATAGATTTGAAGAGGATATACTTGAAATATTAAAAGGAAAATCAAAGGAAAGGAACTTAATAATTAAACCACAAGATGAAGTACGCATGGGACCGAGGCAATGTCACTGATTCCAGGATGATGGCTGATACCGTTTGAAGTCTGTGGTTTCTTTGAAGAGTGGATAAAACAGCAATGATCTCTAATCACAAGGCTTCAAATTCTCTGTGGCACTAATGCACTGTAAATATTGATTTGCTTCTGCAGCTAAGGTGCCTTTTAAATAAGCACTTGAAACGGTAAATCTAATAATGAATTACAGGAAGTTTTAAAAGTCTAAGAATTAAGGAAAAATTAAATTAAAAATCATGAAAGTTACCACTAACTCAGTTCTTGAGCCACATTCAGGGACTTGAAGGATTCAGCAATGAGTCCAACGCTATAACTTCAGAAAGAATTATGTGTGACAGAGAATCCCATTAAGTTATGTATCTTGCCACAGTTCTGCTAGAAAATGGTTATTTGTAGGATAAATCCAAGCTGGATAACAAAATGCTCACATTCATAATCATGAAATTCTGACTGGAAGTCTCATTTTATTAAAAGCAACAGCAGTTTCACTATAAATTATAAAAACAGCCAATACACATTTTATAACCATCTTTAAATGTTGAGAACACAGTTTTACCTTTCCTTCCTGCCAGCAATTCCATTTTTATTTTAAAAGGGTCATCACCTCCTCTGATTTTCAAATATGCTCACGAGCAAAAGCATTTGAGGATCTGGCAAATTTCATCCATAAAGCTGAATATGTCGTCCTGCATGCAGGCATTCAGCGCAAAGGATGGTGGTCTCAGAGCTAAGCTAATATATACCTTCTCATACCAATTTCCTCTCCAATGTCAGCATGGAGGGCATGACTAGAAAAATACACATATATATTTATATATCACAGCCAAGACAATTTTACTCTATGAAGATTTTAACTGATGATTCAGCTCCTCAGTGCCCCCGGCAGCTCAGTTTGGTGAGCAGTGAATTTACGGCACAGAAATGAAGAATGATCTTATGGTCATTCCTGGCCACCTCACACAGACCATCGGGCCCATGACTCATGAGTAGACCTGAAGACTACTGTTTTTTTTTTCTCTCCACACTCTAAAGTCTTGTCTGGGAAAATGATGATTCAGTAAAACCTAAAAACTCTGTAAGAAAGAGTAATTTTCAACATGGGAAGAAGACAGAGTTCCTGAAAGCGAGCCCATAGATATGTACGTACATCGGGGTGTGTTGTATACACAAGACACACACAGATCCTACCTCAGCATCAAGAAACTGGTCTGTGGATGGGAGGTAGAGACTCAGCAGTTTTACTGCCTCTGTTGCCCATCCAATTCATCATACCGCGCAAATCCTAGTCTGGAATCCAAGAGAAAGGATGAATCAGGGTCATCCTGGGGCTCAGGAAAGCAGGACTGATTCTTTCAGCTTAAAGTACTTGAAACAACAAGTTAAGAATTTGCCTATATTTAACTTAAATTTCTTTTAAAAAATATTTAGATTAGCCTTGAGTTTCACACTCCGCCACAGCTCCCCGAGCTCTGGTTCCAATTTCAGTAGGTTCAGTTCAGCTCCTCATTCCACTCAGCTGGACACAGAGAGCGCCAAACATCCCTTATGACCTTCAAAAGCTCAAATCCCCCAAATCAGTTCAACTTTCATTCCTGCAAACCTCTGGAGACAAAATGATGGTAACTTCCAAAGACCACTGAGGCTGTCACAAGCTGGACTGCCACACAGATTTTCAAAGCTTTTTTCACTTCAGATAGAAGAAAAACAGTTGGAGACAAAAAACAGCTGACTGTGAACTTATCTACAAACTGCATTAAACTCTAGCAGCAGCTAACATAAGCCAGCACTTCTCTACAAGATTAACAAAACACTACAAATCAAATGTAGGCATCTCAAATTAGAAAAGAAAAAATACTGAAAACATAAGCAGTTCCAAGAGGTAAAGAACTACTTCTCCGGAGAACTGCATCATCTGTCCTGCAGAAGCGAACTCAGGCATGCGATACGATACGGAGGTGGCTGCTGGGAGGGATGCAAAACAGTAGCACTGCAAAGACACTACCAGTTACAGACCTTTTCAGAAACGTACTTTTCAACATGACAGCAAAGGCAGAGGATATCTGTAACACACCACCCACTCTCTCTTCATGGCCCAGAGCATTATTTTTCTCTCCTCTAGAATCCAATCCACGTTTAAGTAACTACTATTTAATAAAAAAAAAAATCCAGCATTTCCCAACGTGAAGTCTCTACTCGGTCAAAATTTTCAGATTTTTTTTCTGAATTTGTTTTATTTTCCCCAAATTTATCCTCCTGTTACTAGTTATCTCCCCTTCACTTAAAAAACTATCTTTTCTTTTCATGCACCACTGACTATTACACCGTTTCTCCCCTAAATGGTGCTACACAGCACATAACTTCACCTCTGCCTCTCTTAATTCTCTGTTGCTGTTCATTTTTGTAAATATTATTCTGGTCTTAACTTGTTCAGAAGACACCCAGAATAGTGTATTTCTCTTATGAAATACTCTCAGTGCTGTCTTACAGGGAGTATCCTCCCTGTCTTTTTTTGAACTTTGACACTAACACATAGTCAACAACAATCACATCTGGGTATTTTATTGTCATGGTATCAATCCAGAACATCCACAGAAATCCCAAAACTTTTTCTATAGCCTCACTTCAGCATCTGTGTCTTGTTAATTAAAGTTTATGTTTCCATTAGATCAATATCCTTATACATTAGCTTCTATTTATTCAGGCTGAATTAAATTGTATTTTTCTGGTATGCGTACTACATCTCTGTTGGGATATTTATCTTTCCTCCATTTATATTATTCTCCTTTCCTAGTTTATCAACATCTGGAAATTTAATTAACATACTATTTGCAGTACTACTTCTCCCAGATTTAAAGATGTTAAAATCAAAACTCACAGGAATCCTCATGACAGCCTACTGGACAACAACCTCTAGACTAAGATTGCCTCCACCTTTTTAAGATTTCTACGCTGATTTTCAAACCATACTGAAGTGTTTATTCTCACATTAAGTTGGAATTTCCAAGATGCTTACATTTCTTTAAATTTCATGCTTTAATATTTGCAAATATTACATCAATTGTACATCATTCACCTACAAATGCTAGCTATCTAGTTGTGGTGGTTTGGGCCGGACTGGCCACTGAGGGGAAACAACAGACGGCTCTCCAAGGACACTAGTGTTGATGGTTCTCTTTCAGAATTACAAGAAAGCTTAAGATGACAGTTTAGATAATTAGCATTTCTCTACTTGAAAATACGCTTACGCTAGAACCCATCAACTTCTAAAATGAATTTCTCTGCATTCAAAACTCTTGGTTAAATAACAAGACTGACATTCCTCTTACAGAGAAAAAAAAAAATCATTGTTAATGTCACACAATTCCAGATATTTATAACTACTTCATGTACAAACCCAACTGTTTTCAGTTATTCTTCTAGCTGTTCATCTTCAAACAACAGCTTATGTACTTCCTCACAGACATATTTTCAATGTTATCAAATACTGTTCTCTGCTTTCTTTAGCTTTAAAATGGCACATTTATAAGCATTCACACATTAAAATCATGACAAATCACAATTATTCTGTTTTCCTCATACTCCTGCCCCATGCAGTTGGAGGTCTGGCAGGCAGCCACATCAGTAGTGGGGCAGAGGCCACACCATGGAACTAAAAATGCACAACGTGGTCTAGCAGATGGCTGATGAAGGAGGCGGGTCGTGGGACTCTTACACTCAGCCTGCAAAATCTGACAGGTGTGCATATGTCCCCAACCATCACATAAATGTAGAGAAAATACACTTGGCTGTGTATAACGTAGAAACAAAAACCCACTGCATGCTAGCATACCTTTAAGGAACAGAAGACACTATATTAGCATGCCTATGATCAAAAATGACTCAGGAAAGGAAGAACATCGCTGGAAGAATGGATGGCAGTGAAAAGTACGCAACCAAGCCAGCAAAAAAAGTCTTATTACAAAGCGAAAGAAAGAAGTCCTTACCTTCTTAGTATCATTTTCAATTTCTTTTAATAGAACCTAAGTTTTCCACTTTTCCAAACATGACTGCTCAATGACTTTGAAATTCAAAAATAAGAAAACATCAGCCTGCCATAGTTATATTTTAATAATGAGGCAATGTTAAATCCTTATCTTGAAAGGTCTTTAAAATAACAATCTTCCATCTATTTCTCTAATATTCTTTCTTCTTACTTTTGAATATTGAGATCCAGGAGGAAAAAGATGATTGTACCTTGAAACTCAATTTACTTAGACACTGACTTTTAAAGCTAATTAGAGAAAGATCTTTAAAACTGAAATTAAAATTTAATTACCTACACCCGCTCCGTCTCCTTTCTCTGGGCTTTTTTCTAAAATGCAAATATCTTTGCATGCCAAAAGAAAAGACAAAAATGTCAGATCTTACAAATGTTCTACTCGTCTCTGTCAAAAAATTATGTTTCAGTACGTTTTAATGAGCTGCAGTTTCAGTTTTTTGGGTACGTTCTTCAAGGAATTCCTTAAAACATGCTGCATTACCTCTTTACCTATTTTCACACTATTGCCACAAATATAGGAAAAATGCACTTCTAGTGCCCCAGATATTACAAATCTTTTGCAAAATAGCATTCCACTCATTACTTATTCAAACACTTGTGTGACACTAGAAGCATCATCAACTTCGCTATTGCTGAAGTTTTTCTGCTTACATCAAAGATCATGCCTTGCTAATATGACTCTGATTGATATTTAGTTATATTATAATGAAGATACTGTGTTTTGTATCTGCATTCCCAAGTCATTTTGCAGTGCAGGCAAGGGTTTGCAGTGACAGGAGCAAATTCCTAGCTGCTTTGAGTTGGTAATGCTTCACGGCTCTGAGACACAGGAAGGAAGTTGGCAGATATTTTTCTTACCACAACTTTGAAAAATCCCCTAAAACAGTGGTAAAATTGCTCCTGTTAGTGAACATAATGCAGTGATGCAAGAACTGTATATTTCTGATGGTCTAAATGCTTTGGATAGGCTCAGAAAGGCTCACTTGGAGCAAGAAGTTTGCAACTTTTTCCTGGACAGAGGGGAACAATTACAGATGCAACAATAAGATTTAGATTGTAACTTGAAGAGCTCAGCTGGGGAGAACCAGGAATGATATAACGTGTATAATACACATGATGGTTCTTTCATCAGTGAGTTTCAGCCAGAAAAAAACTCCTGTGGTTGCCAATGTTGCGACCCCCTTCTGGTGCCCAGGCCATCGCTGTTTGTGAGAGGAACAGGGGTGGGTAGAAGTGCCATTACTCTGCAGTACCAGATATTAGGGGTTCAGAACAACTTGTCAGTCTATATCCGTTTTGGACTTACACTAGAGTCGACTTTCTATCAACATCTGTTGCCAACACAGCGTCACGCATCACTATATCATCTCATATGTGAGATGGGAGTTCCTATGTGGATCACATCCTCATACCAAAGAGTTAAACATGCTTAGCTGCAGTTCAGGAGGTATGCATGTAATTAGCAAGGGACTTGTTACACAAGTCTTTACAAAGCTCGTACCAGAATCTCTCTCCTTCCCTACTCTCCATCAGAACCTAATGCCGCATCCACTAGCTCATGAATTACAGTGCTAATTGACTTTTCAGGCAGGGAACAGTCTGCACCACCCCAGAGGGCTGCAGAGCCCCTGTGCTGCCCCTCAGCATCACCTCTGCGGCTCCTGCCCAGCAAAGGAAAACCTACCCACCACCCGTTTCCTGGGCAAACAGCAACAAAATGAAAACCTACAGCATTTTTACTGGGGTTTAGAAGGAAAAAAAACAAGCAAACTTCTGGATTAGTAAAGACATCACATCACCGAATAGCCCAATGTGTAGACAGAGTACGGTAAATAACAGGCAGCAGCGGGATGCTATCAGTATCTTAACTATGCAAACTGTGAACAAGTTACGTATGATGGTTGTTTACCTCGTTTATGTTTGAAACAGAGAGGGAAGAGATATTTCTTTGCCAGTCATCAGATGAATACTCCATCTTTGGAAGTGTTTGGCACACCTCCACGTTTCCACGGAGCAGAACCTCCTCACGGTGGAGCGGGCACTGGGCACCTGGCCTGTCCTCCCCGCAGGCTGGGGCGAGCATGGCCAGCTCCAGCCTTGCTCCACTGCGGAGAAGTACAGGAATTGTCAAAAACCCAGCTGGGGTTTTTCTGAGATGTAAAAATGATCGCTTACATCCAGCTCGCAGGCCACTGACGGCAGCAATTTGGCAATATTAGCATCTGGAGGTGGATCTGAACCTCCGTTACCCCCAAACCCACATAGCTTCATTACAGAAATTATTTAGACAGAGTTTTACCTGAAGCATAATAGTTATGCCAACCAAGAACACTTGGCTACAATAATTTAAAGGGTTGGGTTTTTTTTTTTGGGGGGGGGAGGTCAGAAATTATCTGGGCATGCAATTTCACAGCTATATGCACAAAATTTAAAGAAAAAAGAACGTGTGGGAAGGAACAGCATCTACTGCGTGCTACTGAGTTTCCGACATGGCAAAAAAAAATTACAACTAACATCTATAATAAGATAGAGTGAACATAGACCTGAACAACTATTAAAAATGACTAACACCTTCTGCAATTTTAATGGCACTTGTTCTTGTTTCCATGACAGAAACATTTACTAGGATTATTAGAAACATGCTGGTACATTCACGAAACATGCTCTTATTTAAAGTGTTATCAAATCTCTGTGAGTTACCATTTCACTAAGCTCATACTTGCCGCTGATGACCAAGAAAAGATCTCAAGCAGAACTAGGAAAAGGCCATGTCATGCCACCCCATGTGCTCGGATAGACAATTTTTAGCAGAAGGCTCTTCTGCACGCAGGGACCAATACAGCTTAAAGGCAAAGCACAGAGCATAAAGATCTCAAGAATACTATTTTCTGTCATTCAGCTACAAGTATCAAGCTGAATGTCTGAAAACAAATCAAGTATTTGCGTGTTTAAGTAATGAGATGAAATGCCACCAACCCTCCTCATCCACAGGGGATGCACGGCAGCGGAGCTGCCATCCCCATGACATGGGAGGGCAGATAGTGTGGCTCTCTGCAAAAAAGATGCAACGCCGTGCCTGACCTTTCGTTGGGGGTAGCTCGGAAAACGGTCTGGGAATCTGCGAAGTTTGGGGACTACACAAACCTAACAGCATCCAAACAAGCTCTTTCCAATTACATGAGTGGGGAATAAGAAGCTCCAGATATCAGCACAACAAGCTGGAATCTTCTCATTAACTCTCAAGGTTAAAGATCGCTTTCTGCAGAAAACTCCGGTGTTCCCAGTAGCCAAATAGGGAATAAGACAATTTAGACTACATTCGAAGTTGTTAGTTAAATTGTTTGGATAATGCCCACAATGGGACAATAAAACAGAACGACTGCTGTTCTCCAGGGCATGACAGAACAACAGACATCTTTAATTCTTCTCCTTTACTAGAAACAGATTATAATAATAAACTATATTCCCTTCTTTATAAAACCATGCTTAATGAGCAGTAGGAGACTGTGCATGTTTCAAGCAGCGGCTGAAGTTGAGCATTCCTGTCTATCTTTACACATACTTTACAAAGTTCCTAGCAACAACAGGGAGCCTGAATTGTTCTCTTCTGGAAATGTAGAAAATTTTCTACATCTTGGAGAAACTTTGAGAACATCTATCTCCCCACCACCACCACCTTTTTCTCCACCGCCCCTCCTCTTTTTTTTTTCTCTCCTCCTTTTTACAACCCTGGAAACACGCGGTTACGCTGCATGCTTAATTACCTACCTCTCACTCCTTTTTTTTAATTTCGCTTTGCCAAGGCTGAAGCAAGTCAAAAATTATTCCTAAAAGTTCAAAACCAAGAATAAGCAAATAGAAAGAGCCTCAGCTGAAGTTCAAAAAGAAATCTCACTACATGAAAGACAGTTCATGAATTTTTGGATCAATGATTTTTCATGCTTGCAGTTGCCAATTTTCATTATAATTTGTGATTGGTTCTAGCCCAGAGATGAAGATCATCTTTCATAGTGGAGAGACAGCTTTAGCCAGAACTAACAGAAGATATTTACTGAAATACTACGGTATATACTTCATGCCAGAATTTGTCAGGTTCCCAGCAGCTCACTTTTCCAAGCTGTCCCCACACCACAAGTTTCCCTCCTTGTCTCATCCTAGAATGTGCTACAACGATTTCAAATATCTGCATGCAGAGAGGGAACATGAGGCAGACAAATTTTATTTCACAAAAATTATTAATATTTTTAAAATTATTATTATGGTTATTATTATTCATTTTATACTGTTAAGGAGCTTTCATTCTGTTTCATTTTTTAAAGGAGATTAATAAGGTATACATTGCTCTGTAGCCCAAAATGTACCGATACACCAAACTGAGGAAAGGAAGAGGCAACCAGCATATATTACTTGGTCCTCTTTCATCAGCATGAGTAATTGGAGGCTGTTGCTTCTTTTGCATCTGAACCCAGTCAAGTGCCTTGTGCTACTACTACATGCACCTTGCTCTCTCCAAGGCCTCCCTGCAGAAAGATAGTTGAGAAAACATCTAATGAGGACGGACAGAAGAGAAAACGGGGAAACAAAGGAACTATACAGTTCCTCTAGTCCACGTGAAGCCATGGCCAGGGCTGCCTGCACGTGGGCTGATGGACAGAGTACTCACCTCCCTGAGTGCCTCGTGCCCAGACACAGCCCTGCAGCGACATGGGTGACAACCTCAGTCAATGAGAAAAAATATCCAGGAGTAAAACAGGAATGCGGAAGGGTCACGATCCATCCAACTGTCAACATGGAGATGCAAAGGAGGAGCTACCCTTTCTGAATGAGAAGCACCCAAGCTGCACTTGGTGATCAATCCTCAGCATCCGCACGCTTCCCCTACCCCACTTGTAGCTGCTGCATATCTGTAAGACGCTGCTGCTATGACCAAAAATAAAAATCATTGTAATAATATGTTTTAACTTAAGTCCTTCACGAAGGCTCTGTGAAATGCAATTCATGTATTTTCCACTCCTCTTAAGAAAATTATCTTGCATAAAGACTAAAAGAAAGCCACAGGAGAAGAGAGCCATCTCCTGTACTGATGGAGTTACTTCTTAACCCACCTGAGAGCAATGGATTTTAGGGAACAAGTCTTAGCATCATCATTTTTATCTTACATTAGAATTTAGAAAGCTTTCTGGTATTAAGACCTCCCTACCATATTGATTTTTCAATCCATGCATCCTTATGAGGTTTGTAGACAGCACCTGGACATTCACAGAATAAACATGGGGAAGATGTACAAATGACTGCAAGTAGGAGAACATCCATAGGATCATCAAGCAGGCAATGTGCTTCTAGCAGGAAACAGCCTCTGTTTTTTCAAGCATTTAGCTCAAAATCTGAAAGTTAACTCGAAGAAATTGTTCATATATATTTTGCCAAACTACACTATTTTTACACTATACATGGTGCCTCTGATTAAAAACTACTGTTTAATAAAAGTAGCTATCTTAAATTTCATGTAAAATAAGAAAGCAGAGAAATAGCTTATTATTGTTTAGTTACCTATGTTTATGTAATCTCTGAAGGCAGAGTATCTTAACAACTATGTAAGAGCTAGTCTATTTACTATGTCATATGAGACGTCAAATCTACCACATTAAATAACATCTAAGATATTTACCCATCACTACGAATAAAAGGGCTATTTAAAGCAAAGAACCCTCATGCAGATGTGTTTAAGGTCATCCCAGAACAAAAGCAAATTTGCATTCATACAGACACACATTACTTTCAGTTGGGATCTTGTCTGTACAGAAACTGAAACATTCTCTTCCGTATCATCCACATAAAACCTAATAATATTACTTAAATGTTTCTGAAACTAAACAGTTTTCTGAGAACGAGCTCATTACTTTGTTTCTTCTCTGGAATTTGTAAAACTATTTTAAAAGTTATTAATTCATGATAGTTCACTTTTGCGTCTCAGATGAGATTTGGATTTATGTATTTTTAAAGCATTTGAAAATACTTCTAAAGGATGTTTAACACCCTTTCTCTTAGACTCAGAGTTCAAATTTAGGGGCAGAGAAAACTTACCCATTGGTCACACAACACATATGCAAAACGCAAACGTCCTCAAAAAGTTTATAAAGGGATCCAAGCCTAAGCACATGTGGGAAATCAAGTCTGGATCTTAATAATGGAGGGTTGTCCCTGCTGCCTCTCCATAGCAGAACGTTTCTGAGAGGAGCTCTTCTTCACCATGCAAAAGCCAGCAAGTGCAAAGACCACTCGCGAAGGAACGGCTCTTGGGCACAGGTATTGCAAAACACGTTGCTGCTGAACAGGAGGGCAGGTTGGGCTGCTCCCCGTTCCACGCTCAGCATCAAGTGCCCCTCACTCACCCTCCACAGTTTTTGTCGGTTCTTGGAATACAACCATCATTGCACTTTTTGCATGATTACTATGGCAGTTCTAATATAGGGAAGATTAAAATAAATCAAACAGGTATGTTTGCTTTTTCGAGATTACCAAAACCATTTGTGTAAAGCAAGGCTGCTCTCATGTTCCTCAGAAGCAGCTGGATTACCTCAAATACAACTACTGGACTAAAAAAAATGATCAAGTGTAATCATTTTTGCTGTTTCCACATAGCTGGAGGGAAAAGCAGTTAAACATCTCTGAGAGCTTTGCTGCTCCTCTTCAGCAGCAGCACCTCAGCAGGGCTGGAAAGCAGCTACACTGAGAGGAACAGGAGCCAAAACCACCCGAGCCCACACTCATTCAGTCATTCCTCACTCCGGGTTGGCACAGGGACAGCGCTGGGATGTTGGTCCCCTCGGCCTGCTAACTCCAGGAGACAGGGACAGACAGAGATTAAGAGACAGAGAGATGCTGCTCCTCAGCATATCTATAACCTACAGGCAGGTACACAACATACCTCACCTGATCACTGAATCGCTGTCGCAGACATGCCCATCAAATACTCCCTGCACCCCTTCCTGACCACAGAAGGCTTGCAGCTCCTGTCCCGGCGCACACTGTGCTTTAGCAAGTCCTGTGACGCATTCAGAGGGGACAGAAAGCCACCTTTTCACTAAATGGCACTTCAAAACACCATTACGGAGGACATTGAAAAATTTTGTTTCCCATTTCATTTTACAGCAGAGGAAAAGGGAAGACCTGGACATGACACACTTTGAATTACAATTCTTGTGGGACTCACCTGGAGAGGACTAAAGAAATACAAGCTTAATCTACAAAATTACAGTATTAAGTTCTTTAACAAAATATGCTTTTGCAGATCCTGCTACCAAGAAAAAACAACCTCTCTGGACTCAAACTGGAGGATAAATGTCTTTGAACGAACAAAACCAACACAAAAATTCTTGGATCGAAATTCCCTCAGTAGCATGAGGCTGAAAAAAATTTCCTACTGCTTTACTACATGGCAGTTTGCTTGTCTAGCATTTCCTAATAGCGATCTAACATTAGCGTGAGGACAGCGAGAGGGAAAATTGCTGCCTAAGTGGCAGGTTTGTTATTGTTTGACAATTCTAAAGAGTTCACTAGAAACTTCTAAAAGGAGCATCTCTAATTCCCTGAAATTACTGATAATCGGCCAAGTGAATGGAGAACAATTATGAAGAAAATTGAATGCTTCCAAACGCCAATTTGCTGTATATCCTGGATTAATATTGCATAAGCACTTTCAGTCTCTTGCTGTACAAGCAAAGGGATAAAAAGCTAGGCCCACAGGCATTCTTGCATGGCTTTCCTCACAGAATTCTGTATCATCATCATTTTTGCATTTTGTAATCATACTTAGCATTTATGTGGTGGCTTACATCTTTAACCTATTTTTCTTTCAAACCCGCCCCCACACACACATCTGTAAGGTAAACCGTCTTCTGCCTTGAAGGTTCAACAATAAGCAGTCACGCCACAACAGCATGAAGTCCCTAATACAGCCAGAGGTATAAGCTGTTTTTTCCTACTAATTAAGTCAGACCACACTTGAAGCTATTGTTGCAAAATACAGTCTCGGGAATTTTTTGTGGTACAGCTACACCAGCAGTTGGCCATGAAGTATGGTAAAAAGGAGAAATGCTCTGGGAATAAAAGGGCTCAAGATGTCCATTTTTTAGCTAAGCCAAAACAGATCGGTTTCTGTTAAAAGGCCAAGAAAGCATAAAAAGTTAATGCAGAACTTTTATCAGCCCGGGTGGTTTCCTGGGTAGCAGCTCAGTCACCAGCCAGTCCCGCAGGAGAACGAGACTGGCCCAAGCCATGGTGACGGAACCAGATGCCGTCCATCCTCCTTACTCCGCACTAAGGAGGAGCTGA
>VZSZ01002215.1:874652-907637 GCA_013398815.1 Ibidorhyncha struthersii
AAAAAAAAAAAAAAATAACCCAAACCACCACCAACAACAAAAACATTTAAAGCTAATTTTCTCCTTTTACACCTAAAAAAACAAACACACACACACACCAATAGAAAAAGGAAAAAAAACAAAAGGAAAAAGAACAGCAAAAAAACACACTCTCCACCTACAAACAAAACAGGGTATGGATGAGTAAGAAACCAGGTTGCTGGAGGGTTTGCAGGTGAAAAGGGCATTCCGGCAGTATAGCTAGAGAAAGAGAGGCTATGGCAGACGGGATGGAAAGACTACAGAACCACCTGGAATGGACACCATAAACAGGGAGATAGAGCGCAGCTGGAAAAACTGCACCAAAAAAGAAAATGTTAAGAAAACAAATACAGAAGAATGTTAGATGAGAAAAGCACAGGTCCAAGTACGCGAAGAATCATTCGCTACACACACTGCAGCACTACGGCGAGACTCCAAACAAGCCTTATAACTCAAATCCTGAAGACACCCTGTGATCATCCTGTCAAACACCTATATAAGCCCAGGTACACCGTGCAATAATGTCTGCATTTAGTCTTTTAACTTCTGTTGGAAATACAGAAAAATATTGACTTTAATTTCAAGACTTCAGGAGACAGAGAATCCATCAAAGCCCCAGGACTGTCATTTTTAAAGCTCTGCAATTCAGTGAATGTCTTCTACGTCTGAGACATCCACAGTTTGTGTTTCAGGAAAGGTAATTCAAAATGTCATCATGCACTTATACAAATCTAAGATTACACACAATACCATTTTTCATTTTGTGATTAACACTTGAGAAATAACAAAAGCGTAATCATGTGGGATTACCTTTCCTTTTCATGTCTTTAACTTTTTTTGCAGTTTCTGGCATGGACCAGGTCTCAGATTCTACAGATAGTTTTGCAAAGAGAAAGAAAGGGAGAGGGAGGACAGCAGAAACCTACTCACTTCTCTCATAACCATAAATCATTTACATGGCTCCTAGGATAATTGTTTATATGGCAAAGTAACATCAAGGAAACAGTTATGTATTTTTATTTGTCCCCAGGGAGATAAGCATTCCCTGCCACTAGCCCACTAGCTCCTCTTCTCTTCTCTTGTTTTTTTTTTTTTTTTTCTTTTCTGGTCCATGCTTCTTTGTTCTATAATTCTTCATGCCTTCTCTTTTCCTTTCTCCCTGTTTCTGATAATGGACTGATATGAAGTGGTTGTCTCCTTTCTAAAATTTCCATGAGGCATCAAGTTAACCCAGCTGCACCGGGTTCTCAATCTAGAGATCAGCAAACAGAAACAGAAGGAAGCAGCATCAAGTCACCAGCTAACTCTCTCTCGGGTTAAAGCCTCGTCCCCGTCACACATGCTGAGCATCTCACATTCTGCGGCTTGATAACTACAGACAGAAAGCACAGAGCACAGGAAGAGCCTTATTCAGCAACCCTACCTTTGGCATTTCCTCACTTTTCATTGTTAAAAATGACCCTTCAGGTGTCTTAAATGACAGAAAAACAGTGGAGAAAAAAAATCAAGTAAGGAGACACAGAACAAAGAATTCATATTGCAGTGCAAGTAGAAAAAATAAAATAGTTATGGTTAAAATGAAACAAATACATTTAATTTGGCTGGTCAAGGCGAAAACTAAATTCTGAATTAAGCACATGCGTGAAAATTACCACCCATCTTGCTAAAACCATGACTTTAAAATAAAGAACTTTTTCCAAGGTAAGATCATGCAAACACCATATTTTCTTTGTATGTTACATATGCCGCTCTTTTAAGTTTGTTGTTTTTAAAAAGGAGGAAAAGTAAAGAAAAAATACAAGTACAGCCTTCCTTACAAAAGCCATCACTTTTGATACAGCATAAGATGCGTAATTGAATTTAATTAGTTACTAAACTTACTAAATTCTACAAAACATGTGGTCAATGAAATGCCTTCCTCCCACAGAGGTCTGAAACTCTGTTCCTTTCTGTGGAAATTCTAACTATGTACCAATCTTATCTGCTTTCATACAGAAAACACTGAAAATCTCTCGTCCTAGAACACAAGACATCTGCCAGAACTGGGAGGCATAAAGCAGAGAAAAACACAACACTGATTCACAAGGACTCAGTGCCTGTTAAACACGATTGGATTTGCAGAAAAACCTTGAAAGCACATGTACGCAGAAAATATTTAAAACATCTGGTGAAACATGGATGAGGGGAGGGGGGAACACAAGCCCATAACATGAGAACAAATTAAAATACTTCATTAAAAATATTTTTCACCCTTAGTAAAACATTCTGACTTTGAAAAAGAAAAATGGAAATGAATGGTGCAAAATCCCAGCCCTGGGAGAATTCAGAAACTGAAGCCGGTACATGGCACATACAGCACAAATTGCTCAGTATGAGTGAAGCTGATGTACTGCCTTGAGGGTTTGCAGAGTAATGTAATATTCAATTCAGCCCATAATAGGAATCCCATGCAAAGAATTCACATCCACAAAAACATTCTGGTAAAACGCAGAATGAAGTAAGACTCCTAGAAGCTTGCTTGTACACCAGCAGTCACACCAGGTAAACAGCACATAAATATTAGTATTACAATACTACCCTGAACCTGCAGGAAATTCTAATATAAAAGTGCAAACAAGTTTAACGCATGCACGCACCACGCTCCTCTGTGAGCTCATCCCACTGGGCACGTACCCGGCTGTGTACAAGAAGACAGTGGGGTCCAGCCCTGGCAAAGCACCCGCTTCCCTGAGCACTGCTGCCCTGCCCGCAGCCCGGGGCACGCTCCCTGGCATGGCCACCCCCAGCAAACCCACTGCCCACACCCTCAGGAGGGCTACTGCTCTCTCCCGGCACCGTGGCGGACACAACTCAAGCCTGCACTTCTTTGGTACTCTCATCTTCCACGGGCTTTCTGGATTTGCTGCCACCACAACGTGCTACTGCATAGATGGACTGCCAACAGACACACACAAGTTAGGATAAACTCTTCAGCTAACATGAGAAATATGTAGACCAAGCTGTAATAAACAAACATCTATACATATGACCGGGAGTGTTCAAAGCCAGGTTGGACAGGGCTTTTGGATGGACCAGGAGCAACCTGGTCTGGTGGAAGGTGTCCCTGCCCATGGCAGGGGGTTGGAACTGCATGATCTTTCAGGTCCCTTCCAACTTAAACCATTCTATGATTCTGTATTTGCTATATATTTCTATATTTGCATTCTATGGTTCTATATTTGGGGGCTAGGTTTATAACCGGTTCAGTTTTCTCCTCTCTCCTTTCTTTACTGCTTACATATGGCTTCTTGTTCTCCTCCTCTGGCTCCTGGAGACAGCCCTGCTTAGCACGGAACCGGCGCTCTGGCAGAGACCCTCTCCTTGAGCCTTCAGCTATGTGTCCCGCACCCCTGGTCACTGCCAAAGTGCGGACTAGAAACACTACCGCAGTGCCAGCAATATCTGCAAACAGATTTCCCCCTAGCCTTATAGGTGGACAAAGTGAAAATACTTATTTCACTGTAATGTTGCCTTTTGAGAGACATAGCAAAGAGCTATGGGAAAGCAGGACTACAAGAACGCTTTGTCCACTTATGTTATATTACTTTAAAGGTGAACTTAAAACAGAGGTAGAGGTAAATTATCTGCACGTACAATACTCACAGAAATATTGCCTACTATGTCAAACTAGAGCAATAACTTTATTCGCTCACTTAATGGATATTTCTCACGGATAAATGTCATGCAGTTCATTTGAAAAAGCAGTTCCATAATTTTTTCACCGTGGCACTCTGAGTAAGCCCTTCATTTTTATTTATTTTTCTGTGAGTCAAGAGCCCAACTAAAATTTTAAATAAAACATGAAGAGACATCACTATGCAAGACTCTTCAGATGGAAATCATCACAAAAGTCAGGCAGTGCTTGACCTAAAATCCCTCTGTCATCTAATGAACATCTTAAACATCAGAGCTTAAAATGGGTTGGAATAGAAGAAACTAACGTCATTTTTATATGTGGTGGATAAAGCTTTCATATGCAGAAAACATTTTTGAAGTTTTGGTTCCAAAAAGCCCAAAAGCAGAGATATCAAAAGAGGACTTAGTAAAAAACATGGAAATATTAATTTGTATCTCATACAGAGCTGGTTAATGAGGCAGGTGTGTCTCTTCACCCTGTAACTTCTCAGAAACTGGTGAACGTAAATTTTATTCTTTTATAATCCTCTAAAAAGTAACTGCTAGCATTGCTTCAAATGTTATTTCATTTGAAACAGCCTTGGTAGTTGTTGGTCACCATTATTCTCTCTGCACACCCGCAAAAGCATTTTACTTTAATAGTCTATATTCAGAGGATGGCTCCTATCCCCAGCCCCCCATTCAGAGGCTGGGCATGTATATAGAAAACTTTCCTCTTCCACCCCGACAAGGAGCTGGGACAGGCTGAAGAGTGGTAAGGGCAGCATGGCCATCACTCCCAGATACTGCATGGGGCGTGAAGGAATGGGGTGCCACTCGACTGCAACGAGCAGTGAAGACAACTCAAGTCCTTCAGTGCTCATTAACTCCACATCATGCTCGTTCCCCCAGATTTAGGCTGGCTTTTCAGTGCCACATGGCATGAACTGTTACGCTTCAAGGTCTGAGAATGCGTGGCAAGAAAAAGTACAGCAGCCTCTTTGCAGAGGTTTACCCATTTGGGAGCAGTACCGCATAAAGTGACGAGATATCAGTGTCAGATCCAAGGCAGATGACACCGTTGGTTTAAGCATAAAATTTCATGGAAGTTTCTCAAACCCCATTTTACTCTGAAAAAAAGCTAACATGGGACTATCTGCATTCATGACATACTGTCTACAACCCAAATATACTTCCCAAGCATAATTATGGCTATGTAGGAACTTCCTAGGGCCAAGTAAAATTGCTCTGCGGGTCAAATTGAGAAGCTGTTAGCTTTGTAAAATGCCACTTAGCCTTTCTCTTCCAAATACACAAACGACCATTTTGAAGGAAAGAAAGGCAACATCATACTTCACTTAAAAAAGAATAATCTTTCAAATAAAAATTTAGTTGTACGGTGTGACATAAATCACACGCAGAATGGGATCCACTGGCATCGTTTCAGAACTGGCCACTCTGTTCCTCTGTCATCAATGGAGATGAGCCAGTGCAGCTAGTCTAGGCCATACTCCATCTCATCCTGAAATAAGGTATAAAATAGGTCAGATGAACTCCCCCCCAGAGGTATCCATTCCTCTCCAGGAATGAGAAACCAGACTGCCTTGAGTATTTAACTCAGATGCAGAACCTGAAGTCTGTTGACATTAACCTCAACCATTGTGTCTGCTTTGAATCAGCCGTTTCCCAGCAATTGCCAAAAGAGTCCCAACTTTACTTCTAGAGGCAAACAGTGCTGTACAGAGAGCTGAATCAAACCCAGCCCCACAGGATAAGGTTTTAATGGTTGATCAAAGTTTGTTTTGAGAAGGCTCGTCCCCGACTCATATGCACAATCTCCAGAAGCTAACACAATAGTTTGGTATTACTGTCTTTGCACAGCCCTTTACTGTATGCATGAAAGTAGTAGTACAAATATTTTATCTTAACCTAAGCACCAGGTTTTGCTTTTGTTTGTAAACCCACATGGTCTCCAACTCCCTTCCCACATATACAATCACTTCCAGTTTCTATAAATCCAGAAATGTTGACAGAATTAATTACCTAAATCCATAATGAAGGCAAGAAGCACATACCTGGAACACAGCCCGGGCTCCCACGCACCTCCAATCCCAAACAGCCAAGCTCTGGCATCGGCCTGGGTGATGAATGCCACCCCAGCAAGGTGCCCACTGTGTCACAAAGGGGGACCCTGTCTGCCCCCACAGTGTCACAGAGGGGGAGATGAGGGGGCGCTGCCAGCGGACCAGTCAGGGATGCTGAGCTGAGCCGAACCGAGCCGAGCCAGCAGGAGAGGCGGTGGGCTCGTGCCTCGTCTCACCTCACACCGAGACCATGGGCTCAAGCCAGGCTTGTCACCTCCACAGCATCCACTGCTACTGGGGGGTAAAATCTCTGCAGAAGTACTTCCAAATATACATGCTTGATTTTTACCCTAAATGCTTAATCTGCCCCTAATGTGAACCCACAGCATTTCTGAAGACGGAGCTCATCTTACTTACACAATTCATTTAAGATTTACAACAAGAGATGGGTGGGAGAAATAACAAATTTTATCTTTTTAAAAGTATGAAATATGGCAATAAATTAATGGAAAGTTATTTCTCATCCACTCCTTTATTTCTGTATCATCTTTCAGCCCTTTTTAGTTCATGAGAGAGTAAATAAAAAACAAACTAAAAACCAAGCCTATTCAACTAGCAGCCATCTGTCCCTGTTTCATCCCCCTCAAAAGAACATGTCAAAAGACAGAATTTAAAGCAACTTTTTCCCAGTAATCACCAAAAGAGATGGTCTATCTCCAAAACACATCCCTGTCTGAAAAGAGTATGAGAGTTCACATCTTGCAAATGCAATAAAGAAGGGAGCAAGAATCCCCTGTTAATTAAGAACAAAAGCAAGCAACAATGCTCTCACTGAAGTACAAGTTTAGCCTAACTAAGGATATACTTTAAGTATACTATCTTACAGCCTTGGGCTTGTGCTAATAAATCTCCAACCCTTCTTTGTTTAGGGGGCGGTGGGGCACGCACTAGCTGTTGCACTGAACACAGCGTAACCCTGCAGACAGCATGGCACAGAGCCCCCAGCATCACAACACTCTTCACTAGCCCTACAACACCCTTGCCATAAGATCGTCCTGCTTAGGATTGAGTGAATAATAAAGCACATTTGACAAACTCTGCATCCTCTCCTGTTGGCAAATTGTCTGCGAGTAACTTATGTCAGTAGCCAACTCCCCCAGAGACGAATGCTTTGCCTCGATGCAAAGCAAAATGCAACCGGGATACCAGTCACTCCCATGGACTGGTGGTTCTGGATATTACGGATGCCTTGAAGCATACTGTTTTATCACATTTCAGAAGTACCACCTATAAATACTGCATGAAGTTTTTAGAAAATGTTAGATAAAAAAAAGTGTAATATGTACACATGCCTCCATAAAGTAAAAAAATTCAGAGTGGTTGTCTGCACTGTGAAAAAGCATTCCCTGCTCATTTCAGATTCATGTTCCTTTGCCTTCACTGTGCTCCTTCTTGTTTGCTTACAATGAGATAACAAGAAATAGAGGAGAAATCAAGAAATTACCTATAGAAAGAGTTATTAAACTTATTGATACATGTGTGATGACAAATTCTTTCAATAAACAGCTTTATCACAACAGGATTAAACCCATGATACCAAAATACAATGGAATTGTGCAGCTACGCTGTAATGTTTGATTGGCTAAAATGGCATAACATTTTTGTATTCATAAAAACACAGTTCCCTTAAGGAAAAAGTTACCTTTCATTTAAAGTAGGGGAAAATAAAACGCAGCAACACTACCACCACCACATATGCATATCGAAATATTCTCAGAATACAGCTGTGATTTCCATAATAGCTTCTTGTTCAAGTGATCATTAAATCTATTTAAGGTGTCAAATTTAGACTAATAACCAAACCTGACTTCTTAAACAACTCAAATTCAATACTTCACATCTTCCTAACCCTTCGTTATTATCTCTCTTGTACTACATTGTGTAGGTATGGTACCAAATACCACCAGGTATCAGATACAATACCATCTTTTTATTACTCCCCATTATCAGTACTCAAAGATAGAAGCTCTCACCATATGGAATGACATCTTGAAATGTCTCACGATTACTCAGGTTTCCTCTAGAGTTCTAAAATTCTTTACTTTATTGGTTTCAGGGATTTTTTTTAATCCTACTAGAAGCTACAGTATTTTGCTTGCTGGTATACTGAGAAGATTGAAGATATTAAAGGTTAATTTAGAAACTTAAGCAGTTTAAAATCCATTTGTTTTTACAAACGTGTCACGGCCTCATCAAAAACACATGGTTTTTAAACTGCTCAACAATCCCAAATTAACAGCAGAGCACTACGCTTGGAGAAAACACCAACTGGAGATCACTCAAGTCAGAACTGTGCTGTAGAATGAACAAATTTAGCCTCATGGAAGAAAGCAGCACCTGGTACTGATTTTTTGATTCAATAACTCTGGCTTTAAAACAATCACATCCTTGATAGAGCTACAGGGATATATGCGATAAGAATTCCTGAACGGCGAGAGCACCAGAAGGTGAGGAAACAGACTTTGCTAAATCTTCTCCTCAAACTCCGATGCATGAGAAACCTTCCTTATTCAGCTGCCAACAGCTTGGTGCAAGCCTCAAGTTCGAGGTTCTTTTCATATTATCCGACACAGTAAAGGAAACATCTGAGAACCTGGCGTAGAAGTAAAAGTGGGAATGATGGTTAGGAGATCTTTTGGAATTCATTCCTGGAACTGCACTGGAAAGACGGGCACCTGAACGCTAGCTGGTCACCAATGAAGGTTCCTGACCAAGGAGACTCACCGTGGAAAGCTGACCTTACCCAAAGCTAAGTGGAGCTAGTGGAAAACCTCCCACTGACTTCAGCAAGCATTGCCTGTAAAGTCATAATCTTTCATTATAAATGTGGATGACTTTCTCTACATTTTGTAAGCAGCTATTTAACCCTAGAGATAACTCCAGCTGATAAAGCTCCAAACATCTGGTTTTTGATGAACTCATCCTTCTCTTCCTCCCTCTTCTAATCTCTTGCTTCCTTAGTTCTTCAACACTTGAAAATGACTTTATTTCCATATATAAAACTGACTCACAGTTGAATAAGGAGTCAAAGAGACACAAACAAGAATGAAAAAGTTTCTAATGGCCATATGTGGGAAAGAGGGCTGAAACGATCATAATTTTTGAAACCAGGACAAATACGAACTCACCTCTACAGTTCTTTGCGGACATACTAACATGCAGTACTCCAAACCTTTAAACAAAGGCACTTAGAAATATTAACAAATTAATTCTGAGAATATGCATTTGGGACTCTAGATAAATACTTGTATCAAATCAGTGAAGTGCCATATTTAAAACAGCAATTTTAAAGTACTTGAAATTCGCACACTTATTTATGCACTCACACCTTTAACTGGTTTCCTTAGTACTGGATTTTTTGAACGCTCAAATTGTGAGATGCTAAGAAAAGACACACACATATTTAAAATAGACACGAGAAGTAGCTCACCCGTGGTTACCAAACAACCCAATGGCTTAGCCAGGAACAGGACAGATCTGCCACCACCAGCAGGTTGCCTTCCTGCCTTCCAGCACAGCGCACGGCACTGCTCAGCAGCATGCAAAACACACCTTGGAACCATTCCCACAAAGACTTGTTTGTTAAATTAGGTATAAAAACATTCTTTAGGCCTCCAGGTTACCAAAAATGGCTTTTCCCCAGGAAATGCCAACTGCCCTTCTCTTAGCTGACATGAAGAATGAGAAAAAACTAATACATTTGAAGACTTGGACCCTATCAGTTTTTATCTTTTCTTAACTAAATAAACTAGTCCTTCCAACACTTGGTCATAGTCTCCCAAAGCATCTTACTCTTGTTGCTCTCTTTCAGCTCTCTCCAACTTGTTTACAATATCTCCAAGTCTGGCACCACAACTGGTCATTTCAGCTAAAGTCTTCTTACTCACAACTACTTCAGTGAGCCCGCAACAGCATTTGCCTTTGATCCTTTGACGGAAAAGCATAAGGCCCAAATGCACTATAATAATGCACTGTAATGCCCAGACCTTCTGGCAGTACTATGTAGTTAGCTGTTCACTAGCACTGCCTTGCAAATTACTTTTTTCTTTCTAGGCGCAGAGACCGTGTACATCTCACTGATTTCAAAACAGTTTGTAAATGTATGAAGGGAATGCTGAACTGAAACCTTGACATCTAAAAAGTGCTTGAAACTCCACCTTAGCTTTTATGCAGTGCTCTCTATTCCAGTTCAGATTTATTAAAATACTGAACAGTCCTTAACCTAAGAGAGCTCTCAGGGACTATATTTGGTATGTCCTACCAATTTGCCAGCGAACTACTAAAAACTACTCTGAGGGCACAGAGAGATCCACAAATTCAAAGGCAAGCAAGGTCATGAACTTTAATATCTCAACAAATTCACAGCGAGAGTCTGCATGCGTGCTCTCACCTGTGAGGAATAAACTTGTGCTTATTGCAGGGTAAGAACACACATGCACACAGGGAACCTTAGAGCAACAGCCATGCTGCTGGGGAAACAATTATGAAAGCTGCCACGAGTTCTTTGCTCCTCTGCATCTTCACAGCCAGCTGTGCGCTCGCTTCATAATATTCTCACCTAGACCCTTTTTTTTTTTCTGCTTTTGTGACCCAAATATGAAACTGATGCCAAGAGTCCTACTAAAATATATAATACAGATCACTTGAGCAAATACATCACTGAAGTGCACCATTTCCAGCTAGCTCCAGTTCATCCCCCAGCCTTTAGGAGAACCTTACAATTATTCCATATCTCATTTTCAAGGAACCGATGGACCTACCAAAGACATCCTGAAAACAAAAGCAGCAGTCTTGTAAAAGGCACAGCCAGCTGGTCAGTGTCACACTGGCACAAACTAGTACAATACTAAACCATGCTGGGAAGCTGTACGTGCACAATATGCTTGCACAACTGTCTGCTAAATATTTCACTATGAACATCATTTGCTTTTACAAGTAATAGCTTCAAGAAGCAAACAATTACATTTTATTCATTATATTTGGGGTTACAGAATTAGATGGTAACTTCAGAAGCTGGACAAGATCTCCTGAGGTCCTTTGGTCCAACCCCTCCACACAAAACAGGACCAGCTATAGCAATCAGGTTGCCCAGGGTCACGTTCAGTCTCTGAGCAGTCTGTTTTGCTCTTGAGGTGAAAATTGTTCTCCTAATATCTAAGTTTTCCTTGTTGCAACTTGTGCTTGTTGCCTCCAGCTATATTGTGCCCACGTGAGAAGAGTCTGCCTTCATCTTCTCGATATCCTCCTGTTAAACAGCTAAAGAAAGCAAGAAAGAAGATCTCCCAGCCCTCTTACTCTTCTCTACTTTGGGCCAGGAGAAAATGGGGGGAAAAAGGAAGGAAAAAAAAAATCAGCCCTCTAAACCTCTCATTGTATTTTCCAAATAATGTTATCCATTAAAAATGCTTTTTAACTGTAACTGCCAAAACGTTCAGAGAGACTTGTAACATATAATCACACCAAGACCAAGAACCAAGACCTCCCTTGGTTATTTAACAGAGCTAAATAACTTAAAAGGAAAACTAGACAAAGAGATGACCCTTTTCACAATATCTCTTGTAGCTGGAAAGGGGGTTTATTTACAATATTTAAATGCAGTACTGTGAAACAAACAACTTGGTTCACAGGCAGCGCACCCGCTGCTGAACTGTCACTGCCTGACATCCTGTCTTATCTGCCAAATTGCTCATTAGGTTTGGCAATTTTCACCTGCGCCTCCAGTTTATATTTCAGCAGGGAATAAACATCAGTCTGCTTTAACAATCTTCTGCAGCGAGCTTCCAACCTCTTCTCAGAAAGCATGCAGGCACACACAAAAAATGCCTTGTGTACTGTATGCTTAGAAAAAAAATGCAGCTCAACTGATGAAATACAAGAGGAAGTTTAACTTGGGTAACAGAAAAGCAGTAAAAGGGAAACAGCTAGGTAAGAAACATAAATAAATCAACCGCTTGTATCGATGAATTGTGTTTTCACATTGCACAACAACATAGGGGGTATGGGCCAGCCTCATTTTTGTTTCCACATTTAGATGGGAAGATTCAATTTGACACAACCCCCCCACGTGCAAAGTGCAGGCTGTGTTTGTGCATGGGAAAAGAGGGAATCCAGATGAATATTACTTTTCCAGCTGGACCTGATCTAGCTAACCTTTCCCGTGCTGCGAGAGGAGCGATGGCGTGATCTATAAACAAACAAAAGGGGTAGCATGGCAACCAGAACAAAGAGAGGAAAATCTCAGCAGGCCCTTAAGCCGCAGCCTAATGCGATGAGATGCCGCCTCCGAATGGAAACCGCTCCGTACCCCTCGGGTGCAGGTGAGCGGGAGCAGAATGGCACAAAGCTACGCTTCTGCGAGGGAACTGCTGAGAAACAGAGCTCAGCTTGCGAGCAAAAAGCACCAGAGATGTAAAACAAAATGTCTAAAATGCTATAAACCAATTTCAGACGGAATACTGTTTTTCATTTGTTAGAAGTAAAATATTCACCGCCAACCCTGCAATTAGCTAGAAAATTACAATAATTACAGCAATTTTGTATCCCATCTCCAATCCAATTAATAGATATATGACCTTGTCAACACGTAATAATCAGGATCTGCATCTACCACAAAACTGGATGGGTTTTATTTGCTGAATAGAACTTACACAGTAAGAAGATAATTATTTGAAATACTGAGAATACCATTTGTATGCTATGCTTCACTTCACAAGTTATCAAGGAAATACAATAGGGATATTATTTCCATTTTCAATGTATATTTAAATGAAATTCTTGAAATAGGTATGTTTAATATGGGATAGTATTACTGGACTGGGATTCTAAGCCTGCAGTTTGGAACATTTAAAAATAAAATATATCTAATTGTCAGCATAAAAAAAAAGGAATTAGCTAGACAAGAGAACATCTCCGATTTGTGATAACACATTTATGACAAATTGTTTCACCCATTTTGTTTTTGCACACTTTTATAAAAAGCATCAAAAGAGCAATAATTCTTAACAACAGTTTTAAAAGTCTTGTGCCTTTCTATAGACCTTCGTATTGTAGGGTCTCAAAGCACTTCTTGGTCATTTTACTAACCAGTGAACAAGCTAAGTATTCCATGTATTTTCCAGAATGACACCGAAGATAAGTGAGCTGTCCAATATATCACTGAATTTTATCTGTGCTATATTATTTTGATGCACTAACATAGATGCACTGTATAATAGACCAGATAATCACACTAAGAAGAAAATGTATGTGTCTGCTCTAACCCTCCCTAAGTTGAGAACCCAGGAGGACAGATTTTTGGCTTATGCAAGGAAATGAGATATGCATTAAGCAGTGGCATACCCTAGTGACAGCAAAACAGAAGAGTCCCGAAATTCCAGGATGCTTCTTTATTCTGCTATTAATCCTTTCCCTAATTTAATTCTGTGTTGTAATGAAGCATAGTTATAGCCTGAAAAGACACATGTTCAAGTCTATGTAAGCCAATTTTTAAACATTGTTCCCTTAATTTTACAAAAAACACTCTGGTACAAAACCCCTCAAACTTAATAGAGTTGTAAGTTTTCCATCTATGTTTTACCTGATTACTTAAACACAGATTTTATCCATTAAAAGAACACCTACAAAAAAGTAATCTCTTGGGAATTATGAATAGCTGTTTAATACACCACTATCTGTAGAATATCAAAGGACTGACTGATAATGACTTCTGACAAGAAGTTTCTGGAACTGAGTCACTTCAAAACTTCAGTGAGCGAAATGATAAGACACTACAGTAAGAGGGGCACAATGCTTTATCCAACATTGTCTTGTTTGCATGGTACTTTTCACAATTAAAATTACACAGTAAATTTTGTTTGGCAGTTTTTCTTCTTAATAAGCCGAAATATTCCAAGATCCTGCCTGAGCAAGAACTGTGAATTCCTACCTTCATGGCTTTGCAATGAATCTTCCCCATGTTGAAATAAACAAAACAAAGCAATGTTCCTGGCTGCAGTTTCTGGTTTTTAAAGTGTATTTTTGCAACACAGTAAATGCACGTATCAGCAGGTGTTTTCTGAAAGGTGACAAGCATAACCTAGCAACATTGAGGAGTTCAGTAGAAAGTGCTCCTATCTTTAGTTTCTTTTTACTATTTTCTCCATTAAGTGGAATAAAACGGGAAAACTGCATTGTGCAGCAACCGCATTTAGAAACTTAGCTGTGATTTTCAGTGTGAGGACAATTTTAAACTGGCAGCACAGAAGGAGCTTATTGCTCCCATAAGCAGTTTATAAATAATTTATTAAAACAGAAAGGTTTGTTTACTTGCACGCAACGAGCATTTACGCAGTTTCTCAATTTTGATCAGTTTTCGGTAAGGACAGATAATGAATCATATTCCCAGCAGCATGAATGGGTAACAGCACTTGGCATCCCTGTAAATTAAGATGAAACACGCTGAGATACCAAGAACATTTACTTACTTGCACGGAGGACTGAAGGGGTGACCTCAATTTCACTTGTTGCTTGGTAAGGCTGAAAGGCTGACGCCGTGTTGGAGCCAAGCTCACTGCCAAAAATCTCCGGGCTTTGCGTGCCTGTCGAGCTGGCACTGGTGCCGTCACCTCCATGGTGTGGATCTTGCTCATCAAACACAGCTACGAGCTGCGAATGACAATTTAATCTACTGTTAAAAAAAAAACTTTCAGCAACATCAAAGTGCCATTACAGATCAGCATTTCATCATTTCTTCACACCAAAGAGCAAGAAACTTCTATCAGCAGAGACTCAGATCAATCCGTAGATCACAACATCATCAGCCCAAGGAAATGCAGCCATTAATTGGATGGTACAAAGGGTCAACAGCTCTGATGGGACACAAAACCCATCACTGCAAGCCGCAGAGTGAACGGCACCAAGTAAGGAAAGGAAGGGTCACACCTTCCCTGGAAAACCACTTCATCTTACCCAGAATTGCAGAAAACTGTCTGAGTGCCGGTGAACTGGAATTTATTGCCTGTGTTTTCATACATTTATATGCATCATTACTACAAAGCCAAATCATGAGCAAAACCACATTTTTACAGAATAAAAACATAGAACAAGAAATTATGTTAATACAGGTTGAAAGCTACAGGCAAAATATGAAGCCACCCTAAAGTGTTATAATCACTACAAGTTATCAACTATTAATCTATTCTCTATTAATATGATTGAAGTCGTGGGCTTCCCCAGCAAAATTTCTTTCGACAAATTTTCTGAGATAATTCTCTGTTTGCAGTCAAATTCTCCAAGACAAACCTAAGAACTCAAGCCCAATTTGAAACTTAGCCAAGGCAGTAATTTAATAAAGATTTACTAAATCTGTGTTCACCACTGCATTGGAAATAGGAAAAATGTCATGGTGTTTTTTTTGGTAAATCTGATATTTTTTCCACTGTAAATGAATGCTTTTATTTGAAACAAATAATTTATTCCAATTTATCTTCAGTGACCTACTGAAAGAGAAAAGGCCAGCTCTTATACACATTTAATTTTAGAACTTAATTGTCAGGATGGGTAAAAAAGTTTTATGGATAACAGCATTCTGCAGCCTATAAATTAATCTCTAATGTAATATTTGAAAGACATTTCCAAGAAAGCATTACATTCTTCTGTCCAAATTGGTAGGGTAAATGGACCAAATCAACTTAAAGCTACGCTGATCTCTGCAAATTGTTTATTTTGTTAGAACAACACTTAAAGCTTCGTATAACCTAAAGGAATCAGAGAGGTCATTTTCTCTTTTTTTTTTTTTTTTTAAGTGAATTTGACATCATCTCATC
Organism: Ibidorhyncha struthersii; assembly: GCA_013398815.1. Taxonomy (NCBI): domain Eukaryota; kingdom Metazoa; phylum Chordata; class Aves; order Charadriiformes; family Charadriidae; genus Ibidorhyncha; species Ibidorhyncha struthersii. The sequence goes on from VZSZ01002215.1 coordinate 890,275, forward strand.
CTACAGATTTTAATATTAGTCCCTTTATTCAAATCTAGCTTACACAAACATCAGGAAAAAAAAATGAAAACCGCAACTGTAAGCCCAACTGGAAACCATTTGGGAATTCAGTTTTTGAAAGCACTTTCAGGCATTAACTTTTGTAATGAGTAGTTTTGAAATTGCAGAGAGTAGCAAACTTCTGCCAATAATTCCATATCTAATGTAAATTTAGGCTCTGGCATGCACAAACCAGAAAGAATGAATTGGTAATAGGTAAAATATCCATGCTCTCTCCAGTGATATTTGAAAGGTAGGGAGCAGAAGGAAAACAAGGCTGCAGCTGCAGACAGCTAGAACACCTTTTTAACACAGAATTCATTATTTTATGCTTGAGAAATCTACACACAAGAGAGCAACAAAAGAGACGTGACAACACCTAAAATGTCAGTAGCTCAAGAATATTGGAAATTTAATTTTCTAACACATTGTGAAATACCAATGGTTACATAAATTGAAGCGTATATCTCAAAAGAAGCACACTTTACCATAACACTCTTACTATCTGTTTTATAACAAGCTAATTACCAATCTCCAGCAACTGAAAATAAATTAATCCACAAGTGAAGATGTGTAAGGTATTAGAACAAAACACAAACGATGCATTTAAGAATTCTAAGCATGAAACGTCAAATCTTTTTCTCCTTTGCATGGCATTATCAAGATAAATCCCCAAATTAGATTCTGGTCCTTGGAGGCTGATTGAAAAGTATCACTCAATGCATGCTGCTGCAAGCATTTTTTGTATATTATATATATGTAAAAAGGTACATGCATATAAATCTCTATATGTGTATGTTGTACTGTAAGTCGCCTCCAGCTTTTTGCCTATTTGAGACAGTCCACAACCTATGACTTCAGAACATCGAAAAACGAATGTTTCTCATTTCAAGCTTAGCTTTTGATCTTACGTATTTTCGCAGGCGTTTGCTGTTTTGACAGCATCAAACCTTCAAAAGGCTTCCGTTCCATTAAAAATCATACCAAGTTGTAACATTTTTGCATACAACATGTGAAGAAATACAGGCCATGTTAGTCTTCTCCAAATCTAATTAGCGTTACATTTTATTCTACAGTAGCAGGTTATAATTCAACCCAGGTTTGCATCAGCTCTGCTAGGCAGGTTAGGAAGTGCATTGTAAAACCGCGTTACAAAGGTACGCTCCTTCCTCATAATGAGCTAGAAAGTCTGCGGGACTGGAAGACTTAATGTGAATAGACAGTGTTGGATTTTGATTTCCAGAGCTTAACATGCCACTCTGCGGATGACCGTGAGCTCAAAGGAAACGACGACAGCCAGGAACATCTTCCACTGTATTCTGGTATCAAGCTTTCCCTTCCGATTTCTCCAACACGTTCTATTTTAACCAAGGGAAATTCTTCAAGGAAAAGAATTACACAGTTTTGTACCTCTGGGCGCCCTGAAATCAACACCTCAACACTTTTGCGGGAGCAAGAAACAAAACAAAAACATAGGAAGAGACACCTTATGGCTGCTTAGAGGGAAGCCACACAAGTAGGTCGCTGGACCTACGAAGAATCCTTTGCAGCGGGAATCCACAGCAATAAACACTGCTTTATGCCAGAGAAACAAACGGTCTGTCACTGAAATGCCTGTCATGTTTAAAGGCCAAAGACATGTTTTTAGTTTGGCAAAGCATGGAATACAGATTACTAGATCAGCTTTTATCAGCCCTAAAGTCAATGGTAAACCCATGGTATTTTGCTGGGTTTTAAATATCAGATTTACAAAAAGAGTAGAAAAAAAAGATGACTATCTTTTCCGGAAACAGCAGCAGCTTTTCTGTAGAGAGACTGCTTCCATGTTGACTTTAAAAAAAAAAAAAAAAAAAAAAAAAAAAAAANAAGAAAGAAAGAAATGGCTGAAATTACCATACCCAGTGTCAGTTTTCAAACGCAAGAAACTGCATACTCCTTTCAAGAATTACTCTATGATTACTTCCAATACCTGACATAAGCTGTGCCTCCTGTTCTCAGTCCTTCAGTTTTAGACCTTGTCATTTGCAGTGACCTGGGAAACTCATCATACCATCCTTTCTTTGCAGAAGGGATCAGCAGAAGGGCTGAACAAACCATAACAATGCACAAAGAAAGAAGAAAATAGCCTAGCTCTTCAATATTAGATTAATATTGGCTCTTCAAAAGATCTTCCACCAAAATTCAGTGAAAACTGGAGCCACTTGGCCTGTTTTAACCCATTTTTAAAAAAGACAACCCCACAGCCGAAGACCAGATATTATATCAACAATAATAATAAATAAAAAGAGTAGTAGTTATAAAAAGAAGTTATATCCAACCACCATTCCATGGGACCTGAACTTGAATGCATCAAAGGCATGAAAATATGATTAAATAGGTTACAGCAGTTTTAATCACCCGGGGTAACAGAACACAGTATTTGCATTTTTCAATCACTGAACTAAAAATCTGGAAAAGGAAAATATAACCAAGTGGCAACAAACCACTTTGTCTTCCCAAAACAAATTTAATAAATTATAGCATTAATTTAGACTGTCATGTTTACATTTCTAAATATATTATGGCAAAGGCAACAGAAAGGAGGTTTCAATACAGATCCACATTCATCAATGTAAGTTGGCACAGGAAGAATCATCAGTTTGAACACAATATGAATTTAGTCCCTAATGTAAGCGTATACTAGTTTTTAAAAAAAAAAAAATGAAGTTTGAAATATTCAGCAGCACTTTCAAATATAAAGACAGCAGCTTTGTTCAGATCACAAATTATGGAAAGGTTCATTCCATTTCAACAGTGACATCAGAGTAAGTCCTTGAAAGGTCAATATGCATAAACTAAAATACTCCTATCTTTTAAACTCCAGAGAATGAAATATAAGTAATGTTATATGAATTACCAACAAAATATATGTTTAAAAAAAAGCCAAACAACAACATTCAGTGTTTAACCAACAGCATTATTTTTTTTTAAATACAAAGAACTGCAGTAAAACTCAACAATTATCCCAGTGGTAAAAAGTGTACTTGTGATGCTTCGCATATATTAAGAGGTGGTTTTTATATTGCTACCATCATCCTCCGAAGACCAAAAAAAAAAAAAATAGGAGTATGGTTTACAAACCAGCTACCAACTTCATGCTCTTCTCTTTTGACTGATACCCTTTCTACAGCAAAGAGAAAAAGAACGGGAAGTAATATAATTCAGCTCTTTTTGCTAAATATACTAGCTTCATCAAGGAAATGGCTTACAAAGAAATGATTCTACAGTCTGAGATATCAAAATAAAGTTTTACTGAGATGCCTTTGGCTTTGGGATAAGAGGAAAGCATTCCAGCAGATCACTGCATTCAGTCCTTTATAGAACATCTGACCTACCTGCCACAACACCATGTTACAGGGAATTAATTACACTCCAACCTTTAGTTCTTACTGAAAGAGGCACCAGGATGGGCTTCTCTATTGCTCTGTTTGGGACTCAACATATCATATCAACCAGGTTATACTTAAATAAATAAAAAGCAAGAGGATTGATTTATTTTAATATTGACACAGCAGCAGCAGTCTGCATTCCAACATTAATTATTACAATTTCCATCTATTCTAAGGTAATTAAAAATTAGTAAACACATATGCAGTCTTAATTAATTGACTAGATTAAGTACTTGAATGTTAATTAACTGGATTAAAAAAAAATATTCGCACCAGCAACGGTTGTTTACATTTTCATTAAGTACTAAGACCATATAAAAAAATTCATCACTATGAGATGGTGCAATCAGGTCATCTCTCTCCAGCACAGAATCACAAAACCAGAAATCCTCCACTTCACAGAAACTCATAAAGCTAGAAACTTTTGCTGTATTTCCCCCACTATGACAAGTAAGATTGTCAAAAAGATCACTTGAATTTTGCGTATTCCTAAGTATCTGGCCAAAATTTGTTAATTCTTTTGTAATAATTATTGATGAATCTGATACTGGTTCGTATGTAGGCACCAGTAATGATTTCAGACATATTTTAACATCAGTCAGGATTACAGCTCTATTCTCATGCTGGACAGACAGCAAGTGATCCTCTGGTTTTCACATCCTCTGCATTTCTTGTCTGCTCTTTCTAACACAGAGTGAAACTGAAATCACTTATCTTTTTTAATTATTAGGAGCCATTTTAAATATCTGGTTTCTTCTCACCAGAAGGAGAGTTACCAGATAATTTCATGCAAGGACATTCCCAATTCGTTCCACTGTTCAGTGACCGATTGCTCGGTAGTTGATCTGTTGAGCAACCAGAAGTGTCTCAATTCCCTTGGCTGAACCCTGCACTTCCCCTCCTGGCCCATACAATAACTTCCAGATGTGGTCTTCCTTTTCACAGATGCTATGCTCTTCTGGCATTTATGCTGCACATCTTCTCCTGCAGGATGGCCATTCATGTACAAAACCACCATTCACACAAGTGATTATTCTTCTGCTTCCAGCAGAATAGAGAGCACTGTCCTTCTGAGGAAGCTCCGAGTGACGGAGCAGCTCAACACCCACCTCTGGTGAGGCTCCCACGCTGGCAAGGATTCTGGTTCTCAGTTTATGCTTAATAACTGAACTAAGTAACTTTTTCACAGGAGACTTTGGTCCTTGAAGAGGGAGATTTTTATGGTCCAAATGAGATTCTAAAATCCAAATTAGCCTTGTCAATATATCTCCACCCAAAATAGCTACTTCAAGGACTTCCTTTAAACCCTGATGCCAGAGGGTGAAGCCCAGCCCTGTCCTGTAAAGGTCTCTGTCTGCACACACTTTCTGACAGCCACTTTCTGACAGTCTCTCACATTTGCTGATGTGAGAGACTTCAACCACTCTCAGAGCATTGCCATACACTTTCAGACATGTGCCGCCACTATAAGAAAGAGGACATGGAGGAGTCTGGCAGAAAAGTTAAACACGAGCATCACTGACATCCTTTCCTCAGCAAAAAACTTTTCTGGTCTTAAGCAAGCCTGTACAGTGAACCCGTAAGGCAACCACAGAACTGACTACACATTTCCTCTGCAATGCACACAACTGAAGTAGATTGCAAGAGAATATAAGCAGATTTCTATAGTAACTCTTTAGGGTTGGCAAAACCCAAAGCAGTACCCAAAGCAGACTCTGTACTACTCAGTCCATGTTCACATGCAGAACTGAAGAGTACTTGTTTAGTAAGGCCCCGCAGTAAATCAAATTTCAGCTAATGGCACCTCAGACTCAAAAACGTCCTGAAATACAAGTTACTTGTGAATGAACAGATGCGTATAGGAGGCAAAAACCATAAATTTGAGAAAATAATTAGCAAGGGAGTAGCCAATTATTATTTAGATACGAAAGAAACTAAATATGAAATCAATTTGTAGGCTTTCTGATGACTGAACTGACTTTAATAGCCCCATGGCAGACCCAAATACTTATTATTCCTTCAGCTTCACTTTTCTACATGGCTCATTAAAAACCCATTTAAATATAACTACTGTTTCAATGAACTGGTAAGAGGAAATACAGAAAAAAAGGGACATTTTCACAAATAATGCACTACTGCCCACAGACATAAAAAAAAGATCAATTAGCAAAAATAGCAGCATCTAAGAGGCATTCTGTGCTATATGTGCAACCTGAGCATCCCCTCAACAGACTTAAAGATCATGAAACTTTTTGAAAGGAGAAAAAGGGCAAGCGCAGTTTCCATTTTAGACAAACCGTAACACAAAAACCAAATCTTTATAATTTCAAGAAAATCTTTACCTGTCCTAATTAATCACCTTCAGTCATGAAGCCAGACTAGCTTTTCACAACAACCTTTCAAAGTAACATAGCTAGAAGGGAGCCAAACAACTGATATTCTCATAATAACCTTACTGCATTATTGCTTTTGGAAAAATAAGAAGGGTATTTTAAGGGTCACATTTTACTATTAAATTAACACTTTGGATTATACAGAAGTGTAAACTCATACAGAATCACAGAATAACCTGAACTGGAAGGGACCTCTGAAGATCATCTGGTCCAAGCCCTGTTCAAAACCAGGGTCAATGAGAGGCAGTTCCTCAGGGCCACATTTAGTCACGTTTTGAATAACCCCAAGGACGGAGACTCCACAACCTCTTTAGGCAACCTCTCCCCGTGTTTGACCACTCTTGGTTTTAAGAATTTTTTTTCCCTATATCAAGTTGAAACTTCCCTTGCTGCAATTTGTGTCTGTTGCCTCCCGCACTACTCCTGTGCACCTCAGAGAAAAGTCTAGCTCCATCTTTTCCATACCCAATAGAGTGCAGCTGTATCAAGAATGCTGAGCCTTAGGTAACCGCACGGCCATACAGCACCCCTGAAGGCCTCTGTTCCCCTATGATGGTCTCCAGCCCCCTCACTCACCCTGGTGGCCCTCTGGCTGGGCCATCATGGTAATGTCTTGCTTGTATTGAGGAGGCCAAAATACTCCAGAAGCAGAGAAAAACAGTCACTTCTCTTAACCTGCTGGCTACAAGCTTGCTGATACAGCCCAGGATGGAGCTGGTTGTCTTTAGCACAAGGGCACACTGCTGACTCACGTTCATTGGGTTGTCCACCAGGTCTGTTCCTACCCCGGCAGTGGGCCCCCAGCCCGTACTGCTGCGTGGGGCTATTCTAGCCCATAGGCAGGACTCTCCATTTGCCTTTGCTGAACACAACCTGCCCCCTCAAAACCCCATGATATAAAATAACCACCGCGGGAAAATACATCATAGGTCTTATTGAAAGTCACTCTCAAATGTGCTGACTAAGTAAACACCCTTCACTTTCGAAGCTCAACTAACATATCAAGTTAAATCATATTTGCAAGATCAGAACTCATCTGCTGATTCAAAGGACACTTTAATTTTACAGATCATTTAAAAATCTCCAGCTTTCATGATTCTGTAAATCTAAGAAATGGTTCTGAAGTAAATATACAAGCTTTTTATTAAAACATTGCTTCTGATTATTCATTTCCTACGGCACTTTGATCTGAGAAATTCTAGAACTAATATGACATTGCAATCTAATCTTCTCCCAGTAGGAATTAAATACAGTTTTTTAGGTACTATCCTGTAAGTTCCCCAGACTATTAAATAGATTTAAAATACATTTTAAAATTTTAAATATTCAAAACTTATTAGTTTAATATTACATATATTTAAAAGACTTCTCCCTTGTCCCCTCTATTGCTGAGCAACAGACTAAAAGCGAGTACCATGGGAAGTAATTTGTGTATATTCTATCTGAATTGTTGTCTACTTGACCTCCATGGGTTAAGTCAGGCTGAGGTTTAGACCAAAAAATAAGGCAATAACTGAGCAGTGTTAAAAGTATTCTGAGGGCTGTTAGAGGTAGCTGCCACTGAGCTGCCTTGTCAGGTTGGCTGGATTTGCTTTTTCATGACCTTGAATATACAAGTCATACCACTCCTGCATAACGTACGGAACGAGACTCAAGCCACCAGCCCCCATGCGCGGCCTTACAGACACAAGTACATACAGGTCACGCACAAACTGATGATCCTGCCAAGTCCTTCTGACCTGCTCACCCAGCTGAACCTACTGCATGGACACAGCAAGTCCAACACCACAGCTGGATCTTGAACTTCATAACCAGCTAACTTCCACAGACAAAGAAAACATCTACATTTGTCATCTCCTACAGGCAGACAACCCAGCAGCCCTGTCCTATGTGGCCAGAAGGCATTGCTGGCAGAAAAAAAAGTAGGAGCAATCTACATTTTATGAAGCTGACAGACATGGGGAGAAGGACACAGATGCCAAGAGATGGGTTTATTTTCGGTAGGGCATACTCACCTGGGCCAGGAACAGGCAGAAGCTCCAGTTTGTTACATTAACTCATGCTCCTGCATTTCTGCTGTTAACTTTAACCACGCCAAGGAAGGCTCCACAACCAGTATGAATTAGCTACTGATCCCATCCTTCTCAATGGAGTCAAGGCTGGATGCACTGATCAGCACTGGTACCCACAGCTGTTAAGCTAAGCCCTGGAGAAAGAGTGGGCAGTGCCATCGCAGCACTCGGATCTCTAGGAGGGTGGCAGCAGTGACGCATCTCACTGCAAAAGCGGTTTTATTAAGATGATGAGGTAAGAGATTCTAGAGCTTGCAACTAAACACAAAACTACCGCTAAATGGCAGTGCAAGATAAGAGCATCCTCATTTCTTTTAAACAATCTTCTTTTTTTTTTGATGCTTCTCAGCAAAAATGAAGATTTTACGCTTAGAGAGAAGTTTGCTTTCCTCAGTTGCTACAGTCCCTCCACACAGCAGGTACCAAAATGCTTAATTCCATGCTCGTTTGGGCTATGACAACAGCTGGGGAAAATATCACTGTCCTAAATTAGAAAGTTTTTCAATCATAGGTTTTTATCATGGGATTTTTGTAATGGGTTGTTTCTTCACCAACTCTTCCTTTGAAAGCATACAGAGTATAATACTACCCTATTATTTCCTTAAATCCTCAATTTATACGGAAAAGATTTCTTCCAAAATCCCTCTGTAAAAATAGCCCTCTTGTTCAAGGCTAAGGACATACCAATACAAAATTACCACAATATATGATTTACCATGATATCTCCTTAGCTCATTTTGAAAAGAAATAGGAAAAAAATATATATATCCTGGCTGTGAAGAGGTGTGTAAAGAAAACATGGTATCAGAAGACAGACTGCTATGCTTGGAAAGTAGCAGGGGCACATGTGAGCACATGAATAAGCCAATTTCATCTCCTCCATTTTTGATCACTCAGCACAAATTAATATATGCGAACCACACTAAGGACAATGTTGTTAATATTACTTGGGAATCAATTTGACATTTTTAGAGTGCACTATAAAAGTCTGCCTCTTTTTCTAAGAGGGCAAGGCTCAAAAAGGTACCCTGGTTGTTCTCCACGCAGCTGAGCTTGTGGGTATGGGATGACTCTGCAGGTCAGCGGATTCAAATCAACAGCATGGACCATGCAGGAGTTTGATATTTTATTTTTGCCACAGAGGTCAGCAGTTAAGCAGTGACGCTAAGCAGTAAGTAATCCAGACGCTGGGATTATTAGAGGGGCTGGTGTCACACACTGAGATATATTGCTGAAATAAAGATGTATTAAATCTTAACAGTTGTCTCATCTGTCATTGGGAGCTGCAGTCCTTGAGTACCAAGAAAAAAATGGTTTCAGAAACCTCCAAAAGGACCAGGCTTTCCATTCCTCTGTTACAGATTCAAAACAGCAGCATTTTAAATGTAAGGCTTTCGTTTCAGCTGAGGTACAAAAAGGTACCTAGTTAGTTAAAGCATAGGCCAATCTTTGCAAGCTTATTAAATTTCAAGAAAATAGATTTTGTAAAATACAGCTCTTCATTTTACATAGTGTGTGCTGTTCAGTGTAATTTGCATGCAAAAGCCAGGAGAATGTGATTAAAAATACCCATCTAGAGACACAGATGAAAAACTTCAAACATTTCCTGATTCCCTTCTGTTCCACTCATTATTTCAATGCCTTACTACAACAAAGGAATAGGTAACATTTGTCCTTGACATTAGCCTAAATTATCTTCGGTGTGCAATACAATACCTATTAAATTAGGCTTATTTTAAGTCAACGTCAAGGTCTCTTCAAAAGGTAAAACTCTGTGTACCTTTTGCCTTTCGTGTAACACCTTCTTTTTTCCCCCCAATAAACTTTTCAGAGGTCTTAAAAACAATGAGATGGGGATGGTTTTTTTAACTACCTTCATTATCTAGTATTAAAAAATCGTCAGAGACATTTACCTCTGGCATTTATTAAAAAAAAAAAAAACACAATATTCTTCACTTTTGTGCATAATGACAAAAATAATCAGCACATTAGGCAATAATTCATGCCTCCCCTCTTTAAATAAGGCTCTAAAAAAAAATTTAAATGCAAACGACTGATTGTTCAATTGTGACTAACATTTTATATTCTTTTAAAATGTAACAATAGTGAAAACAATGCAACTTAAGAGTCCATTAGGACTATCCTTACAAAATGAAGAATAAAAAGTAGCAGTCCAGCAGCACCGGGCTGATGGTAAGTGACACATCCTGGGAGATCTGTGGAGCTTGTCCCCTCCTGTGGCAATCCCCAGTCACGGGGGACTTGACTCACCAGAATTACTATGTGAGCCTATGCCAGGTAAGGAGCAAAAGACACTCATTAGATAGTATTTGATAGTCTGGAAAGGGAGAGGATCCCAAAACTGCCATATTACAGTTCTTCGTAAACAGCTTGAGGTTTTCTACACGCAAGAGGATTACAGTGATCTCTGTATGAAGAAAAAATAGCCTGGTGCATCCACATCCAGACGGATACCCATCTACTGCACATCGTAATCTGCTGGGAGGAGATAGGACCTCTGTTTATTTCCCACAAAACACTAAGTTATATGATGTAGTAACTGAGCCCCAGGGACTCACTACAATCGATGCTCCCAATGCCAAAACCATTTTCAAAACGATCTGGAGCTACATTTTCAACAATAATTTGGCAGATAAAGTTGCAGAAAGGCATTTCTCTTCTTTTCTCCCCATAAAATCACTAGAAATCAGATGCCAAGATATTTTTGAAACCCTGCTTTTAAAAGCTGCCTGGTGATTTTTCAAATCTGACCTCTAAATGCTTATGAAACCAAACACAAACAGAAAAAAAAAGGCAGCAAGAAGAAAAGAGGAGTAAGGAGGGAGGACCTCAGAAGGAAACTAGCCGGTTAATATCATCACATCCATCTTCAAAACACGTTCACCAGAAGTCAAGTGCTTTTGTTTCTGTGAAATGCAGGAATGGATAGTAAAGGAGATCTCTGATATTACTCTAAGGACAGTTTGCATCAGTCCATGATTGTTGACTACTTGGCACAGACACCTCCACCACCTTACAGTGCTCTCTCTTTATGTAGGGATGCTGCACTCGAGCATTATAACCAGAGACAGAAACATAAATAAGGACTTCTGATGGAATTATACTCCTAAATCATTTAGTCTGAAAGCTTCAAAGACTCCAGCCTTATTTTCAGAAGTCATTTTGAAAATTAAGTCCCTAAATCACTGTGGAAACTGGGACCAATACACCTACATCACCTAGATGAATCTCAAAAACATTTTTAAAAAAGAAACACTCAAAAGAGCAATTACATTTGTATGCACAATCATTTCAAGCTACCAAACTTGGGAACACACCATCATTCTTACATTTTTACCTTGTGCACCCCATATCCATGAATGCATTTTCCAACACTTAATGTAAATGTCACCCAGCCTGGGGAAGGAGATACAAGCACTGCCAAAGCCCATCAGCTTCAACGTGTGGACTAGAACTGCACTGAGAACTTCAAAACAGATCCCTTCTACTCTGTAGATGCCCTAATTCCTCTCCCTTCTTCTCTAGCCTCTTTGTTTCTCCTCTTTTCTCTCCTAGAAAAATGAAGGTTATAAGTAGCTGGAAGTCCATACCAGGGCAGCAGACCTGTCTCCAAAGTGTCTATATAATATTTCATAGTGAATTCAGATATTGTTGTAAGGTTATTAAAATCATTCATGATTTTATCTGTGCCAAATGGATCATTACACTGTCAACACTCATCTTTATTATGCAAAAATATGCAGAACTTAACATCTTTTGTTGAGCTGGCAAAACGGTATATTCACTAGTAACTCTATTTTTCATTAAATTTTGCACAAGGTTAAAGCGTGTGTGGAATCTGATTACCGAACGCTCCATTCAGAAACATCACACAAAAGCTGTTTGACTTGTGCAGCAAAAGATTACTTTAAACCTACAAACAAATAAATTCTTCTGAGCAGTGCTCACTGAACTAATGGTGTTCCAATTCATTTATAGTCCCCTTTAATTTTTACTCTATATATACTCTTATATATTCAAAAAAAACCCAAATATTTCAGAACCCAACATTCCCTTTCAAAGACCCTTAAAAATATAACAAATGGAAGTTTCTGAGGCCCCAGCACAAAGACAAGTTGCTTTTATTTTCAATAGCTGGGAGAGGCATGGCTATCTAAGTCCTTGAAAATCAGCACGTGTTTGGGAGGACTTTGTTGCTGAATTTCATTTCTTGGTAAATTATACAGAAAAATACAATCAAAGCAAATCAAAGGAGCACTCACTCTGCTTCTACACTTACGGCATAGTTAGAGATTACATTAAGTTAACTTCCATTTGAGTAAGTTTGGTGATTCTCTTGCTGACTTGTGACTAATAAAAATACTACTATTTTGCTTTAAAATATTTCCACAGCCACAGCTGAAGGCAGCTTGAGAAAACTTGCTTTGCTTTGCTGGCACAGGACAAGCATGGGCCACCTCTGGAGGGAAGGGGAGAACAGCTGGGGTGGGAAGGCGGGAGGGGATAAAATTAATACCATGGAGAGTACTAGGGCAACTGGGGGATTAAGGTTCTTTGTTTTTTTTGAAGTTGGGGGGGTTAAGATTTGTTTTTTTCCTTTTTGCTCTTTTTAAGTGTTCTTCTATGCACACTTGACAATCCTGCTTGATGGAAACTCTCCATAGGCTCCAAGGCTACCTCCAATCTTGCCTCTTACCTTCCACTCCTCTCTAAATGTCTTCTAGCAGAAACAGTAGAGAATTTGGTCTGGTTACCTCTAGCATAACAATCATTTCCTGGGAAGCTCCAGCCATCTTGAAATAGATTTTCTGACTCACTGTCTCATTAGGTCTTCATTTAATTCTTCTTTCTTTGTATTTCTCCTGCCAGACTTAATCTTTGCAATTGTATGAACTTTTGATGAGCCTTTTTGGGGTGCAGTTTGTAGTTTGGTGCCACACAAAGCAGATGCATTGCATAAGGCTGACACAGGTAGTGGGTAAATTATGCTGTCAAAAGTGATTAACATTTAAAAGGACTAAACAGAGGAAGCAGATAATACCTCCAAGATCTGTTTTTAATTAAAACCTCCTAGTAATTAATATTAAAAGGCAAAGACTGAAAATTAGTGAGACTATAGCTTCTAAAGAGAATAGTTTTTATGTTTTTCATTAGGAGTCACCTTTTCTGATGTGCAAGACCACTTTTAAACTACCTGCCTCACTGGAGACCATTCACTTATTAAAACAACTCTTCCCACATAAATATATATAAAAAAATACACATTTAATCGGAAACATTTATGCATTTGTTACTTTTTCAAATGTCATTGCTTTAAGATAATCTTGCCCCTCGCTGAAAGCAAACCTTACTTCACAGTCTCTGTGCCTAATTGTTGTATCCCGAAAGATTTCTCTACTTTCCAAAATAATTACCAAACATTATATCATCTATGCTAAAACAGTAAAAGAGCATCAACATTGAACCCCTTAAGTACATAAAATGAATAGCACATACCAGGGAAGTCTAACGCGTGGAGCCTTTGCACATAAATCAAACTGCCTTACGCATTCTGACAGCTCCATCTAGCCACAGCTACACAAAAGTAACTCTATCCCGGGCAGAATGAATTCATTTACATTCAGCGCATACCAGCAATTACAAAAACTCTTGTGGGCAAAAGTGTCATTTCCAGAATGACTTTACTATTGTTTAACAATTAGATTAACACTTTCACAATTGTGTCTGTGCTTCAGGTTACTTTGGTTTCAGAGAAACACAGGATCAGAAAAGCCACATCTTTAAAGGCCCCAATATTAGAGCGTCTGGGTAACGTCAGGAACAGATGCTGGGATCAGAACTTGGCAGGAACTCCCGAGATAGGAACCTCAAACGTCCTGGGAAGAACACAGAGCAAAATGGGATATAACGTAAAAGCACAAAGGGCTCAGTGACAGAGTGGGAGAGAGGGATGCACAGGACGTGCACACGTCTGATGGAGCAGATGAGCAACAATAATAGCAAAATAGCAGGCTGCCAGAAGCGGGGGAAAGGCAGGGGAAGCCTCCTCATCGTGAAACTCCAGCACCACCAGTTTACATGTCCGCAGCACATGGACCAGCCTCTCGCTCAGCTCGGCAGCACAGCCGGGCAGTGGGGCATGGGCAGCACCCCTGCTCATCCCCGCTGGCCCGCTCCCCCCACCACGCTCCCGCGTGACAGGCTGCGGCATCAGTGAAGAGCGTAGATAGCAAAAGATAGGTAATTTTTCTCCATTTTTTCCTCTTCCATCCATCACTGACAGCTCTAATAACCCAAAATTCACCTTTTTGTGTATACTGGGGCACGGCATGCACTAGTAAAATATCATACGTCTTCCTCTGGAAAAAAGCGGTGCTAACTAGCTCCAGATACACAGCTTTAAGTGTTTATATACAACAAAATGTTAAAATAATTTGAGAAAATGAACTCTCATTTCATTACACATTCTTCTTATTGTCTACAATGTCAAACACTGTTGACTTGGCTGGTGTAAAGACCAGGCTCATTAAAAGTGACCCAAGTTTCAGACACACAGAATGGCCCTAACATGCTCCACTAAAACAGAAACTACCACAGGGTACTGAAATACACTTTGCTCAGACCTAACTTTGGGCACAAACGTCTGAAAGCACTGGCCTGCTACTGTATGCTGTTAACAGAGCACTAGGCAATGTGCCTCATTATCGTATTACAAAATACAATACATTATGAAATACATTTGCCACGAGAAGTGGCAAATGGCCGAAAAGGGAGTTTGTCAGTATTTTGAGTTGTAGCTAATGCAATTTACAGATCACTGATAAAGCATTTTGTCCTTAAGCTGATCTATATCAAAATTTCAAATACTGTTAGTTTGCCAAGAGTATTTGAGGTTCAAATCCTATGCTAAGTCCTGTAAAAGTCCAAATGATAAATCCCCCAGTTTCACATATTTTCCAATAGTTCCATTTTATACATAATTCCAGAATAACTAATACAGAAGAAAAGGAGATTAGTCCTCAAAGGTGGACTTGTGCGACTGGCTAACAATGCAAACAAGAAACAAATCTGTCTTGCTGCTGTGCTCGTACCCAGACACACATGGGCGCCTGCCCCAGCCAATGGCACCATGTAGCCATGGGTGTCATCAAAGCTCAGGCCAAACTGGAATTTTACTAAATTCCCTCAGAAATCACACAGGAAGATCTGTGGTTCCCACTACATGCCAGAGCAAAAGCTTCTTCAGCCTGGCAGGGGCAAGCAGCAGCCAGCAAACAGAAACCAACTGGCAGAGGGAAGAGGGGCTGCACGTCCCCCCAGCCCAGTCCACCCACGCTCGCTGCAGCCACACAGCTGTCTTTCAAACCTAACCTCAGTAACAAAAATCAACATTCCACATGCAAAGAAAAAAAACAAAGCTTAAAATGCTAAAATCTTCTACAAATACATCTAATATTAAGGGCATGAAAGCAGAAATGCTGCTAGAACTTGAGAAGAAATCACAACCGACTGAGGACTATTTCACTGCACTTCAAAGACAGACTCACTTCTGTTTAATCCCACTAACCACTCTGCTTTGGGTGCTGTAGTACAGTATGTCTGAGGTGGGGAAGGTGGGGAAGGGTGGCACTGGGTGTTTTAGCAGATGATTTTGGCCCCCAGACCAGATAAATAATTTTGTCAGAAAGGCAAATGCCGCCTGGACTGTCTGAGCCATCTGTTCACATTCACACATAATGGAGAGATAAGAGGAAAAGAGGAAAAAAAAACAAACTAGAGGGGAAAGAGAAGTTACACTGTACCAGAACACGATTAAAAAAGATTTGTGACACATGATTTCTGATTTGGCACTGATAGTTTAGCATTATTCAGTCCAGATATTTTATGATCTCAGATGCCTGTTCAAAGGCTGCATCCTCAACATCACTCAGAGATGAGTGGAATATAAGCACACATGCATTTCCATAAGGGAAGAGTGTAAGGATTCATATAAAACACAAATACATCATGGCTCCATGCACCAGTCAGTGGAGAGGTAATGAACTTTTGTCTCTGGATGCTTGTATAGTGATGTCATTAAAAGGTAGGAGGTGGCATCACAGGCAGGGATGCCAAGGCGAGGGGAAGACTGGTGGGGGGCTTCAGGACCAGCTCAGAAGGACTGTACAGCGGCTGCAGCACTGGAATTAAAGCATGACTCGCATTCACACGTGCTACCAGCACAGAGAAGATAACAGTGATTTATCTCAGAGTCAGCACATGCAAAGCAGGCCTCCCCCTCCATGGAGGGATTTACCAGTCATTAATTTATAGCTGAAATTCAGGGAATGACTTGAGCAGGCATGACAGTTGTTTCTTCTGAGGCCAATTAATTCTGCCCCCAAAAAAAGCTTCTGCAGCTACTCTCCCCCTCACTTCCCCCACCACTGCCAGAAAGCGGCAATCCTTATACACATTTCTGTTCATTCTTCATCTGTTGTCTTGCATGAAGGAAGTTTCGTTTATGAGTTTATTTTGGGTCTGTTATCAGCTATATTCCTTCAGTTCTAATTTAGCAAATTGTGTACTGAAGATGCCCAGGCGGATCCCGTCAAGGTTTTGGTATGTGACGTACCATCTGAGAAAACAACTGAGCACCATCACTTCGGTATTCCAATACTGCCTCCCACAAGCAAACTTTAGCTCCACCTGTGGCTATTTATGTGCTGGTCCCACTCCACTCCCATCCCTAAAACTTAAGGCTGAGTAAATGGACTTCCTTGAGTATCCAAACACCTATACTCAGGGAGCAGCAGGTGAAGCTACTCATAACATGGAGAAGAAATCGCGGCCCTGGTGTGAACCACTGCAAAGCTGAAACACCAGAAGCTCAGGAGGACAAGTGTTTTTAAGAATTTAATTCAGTGGTTTGCATTGCTCTTCTGAGCAAGAATACAGTGCATGTCCTGGCACAACACACCTTGATGCAACACGGGCTTGATGCTTCCCAAAACAGGTCCTGGGACCATGGTACATGCCCAGGCCAGAAGGACACGTACGGTTTGTATGAGGAGGAGGCTGCCCCCCCCCCGCGCTAATTGCACAGAAGTGGAAAACCACAGGGAACGGTGGGTGAAGAAATGCAAAGGGTGCTCATCTTTCAAAAGCACAGAACAGCTTGGATCAGTTACCAAGCCCCCCTGAAACAAAGCAAAAATAACTTTTGAGGCCTGTGAGCAAAAGCAATAAACAGTTCAATATAGGCTGCTCTAAATATTGCACTGGAAGTACATTGGAATCTAATTTACACTTTGCTGATCCTTATAAATTCCACTTAAAACCCAAGTACTTTTCAATTCACTTTCCAGAAAACATTTCCTAGGAGAAAGCCCGAAGTTTGAGCTTTCATGTTCAGATACAATTCCAATGCT
>VZSZ01002215.1:907663-974375 GCA_013398815.1 Ibidorhyncha struthersii
TCTAAAATACATGAAATAAAACTAAATTGAGAAAAAAAAAAAAAAAAGGCTATTTAACAGCACACTTGCCTTTTCACTGTGTTCACTTTCATCTTCAAAATCCAGTAATATGAAAGAATCCAAAAAACACCCAAAAAACAGTGCCTACAGAATTATTAGAACCCATTAAAAACTTTAATTTAACCAGACTTGCCCAGACTGCTGAATTTTTTTTATAAAATCTTGAAATAAATACAGCAGAGCTAAACCACTTCAGTATAAGATTCTCATATATTATATAATTCAAAAAGCTGAGACAATCAAGAAAAAAAAAAAAAAAAAACACCCAACATTCCACTAAAGCACTCAGGCTAAAATTAACTCTCATCAGAAATGCCCATTCAACCCGATTTTTTTACTTTATAGCATCAAACTAGGTTTTTGGTTTTTAATTGGTTCATAAAAAGTCCAGTGTATCTTACCTGCAAGTATGTCAGGTAAAAACAGCTCAAACTGAGCTGGTAGAGACTACAGTTTTCTAAATTCCTTTTGCAAGGTTTACCTGCAGGGCAGAGTGAGACAAGGAAACAGCTGCAAGTTCCAGTGTTGGCAAAAGGCACTTGGTGGTGGAACCTGAAGGGATGTTTCTGCTTCCTCCTTCCTCTAATCCCTAAGTGTCTGACTTTGGAAAGCTTGGATCATCTCTCATTTTCTGCTCCCTTTGGTAATAAATAATTTAAGACCAATGATGAAATTTGACATGAAAGATTTCAGATTAATGTATCATCTGTCTGTTGTGCTCCCCAAAACATGGAAGTTGGTTGCTTAAAAATCCAGAACTGCAACTCCCTCCGCCATAACCAGTGGAAGCTCAGCATGGGGCAACTCTCCTGGAGAAGGACTACGCGATATGGAGCCAGTGGGCAGCACAGAGCCTACCAGGTAACTCTTCGGTCTGAGAGAGTACACACACTAGTTGGCCACAGCTATTGGCTTGGACTTCTTAGCTAGACAGAAGCCTCCTGACTGCCCAGGGGAAGGGCAAGGAGACTCAGGCGTTTCCACTGTGTGGCCATTTATTTGCCAGTTCCAGCAGCACATGCTTCCTTCAAACCCAAAGAAAGGAGAGATGGCCGACACCAGCACAAGCAGGGGCACCACAGGAGGAGAAAGAGAGGAGGGCTACCTGTACGACTTACCACCAAAGTTGGTAAATGGAGGTCCTCTGTAAGCTCCTGCTCATACCTCTGTCCAGGTCTGATTCATCAAATAAGAAAACAGAGACTATGCATACAATTTTACTTTCTGTGTTAAGCCATTTACCTGCAATAGGCACTGACTACTGGTGGTTACAAACTAAAAGGTTTCACATGCTTTAAAGATACAAGTTGTGACTATATTCAGGCTACACTGCTTCACTGAGACACATCAATCACTCCTGCCAGAACCAAGTTCTCAATGCCAGCTAAACCTATAGTAGCATTTCACATATATGCTGTAAGATGTTTTTCTGATACCCCAAAGTCTGGGATTTTGCAAGACTGTTAGCAGAACAGCTAGCCGGCAAGGAGCACCAAGTACTAAATCGCTTGGCACCTGTTCAGCAGCCAGACATACTTCCTACAGCCTGTGCACCAAACAGCCTTCTACACGCTCAGCTCACTCCATTTAGATCCTGTCATGCAGCAGATTTAACTTTGCAAATTGACCTTAAGATTAAACCATAAAAAAATTGACTGAACTTCATCTTTCAGTAATATTTTTTCTTGGAGAAGCATTGCTTAACTTCAGACATCAATCTTAGATTCTTGTTTTGAGAAGCTGGTCTCTGCGTACAGGCAGGGAATTCAGCGTGCCCGATGCCGAACAGCTCTCTGGAGCGTGTAGCTGACTTTCACTAGCTGTACAGACATGAGGATAGCTGCTTAACTTTAGCATAAATCAGATGCCAAAAATTAGGCGACATAAATACCCATCTGTGTTACTCAACTGCAGAGGTATTTGAGAAATGGAGAGAAGCAGATAAGAAAAAAAAAAAAAAGAACACCGTAAAATTCCACTAAAGAGCTGTACTTCCAATTATTAAACTATTAGATGTTAACAAATATGAGGACAGCCATCAAATATCATTTACAACATATAAAAAACATTAAATCTACAGAACATATGTTCAAAGAGGAACAACTATAGTAACATTACATGCTGTGCGTCATCTTAACCACGTGGCATAAATCAAGGAACAACTGACTAAAAGGCTACAAAAATGTAATTTATGAGACTGACATGGCTGGTAATACAGTATTCACCAGTTTATTTCAAGACGAAGGCTAATGTTTTAAAGCTAATCTGAAAGCAAGAAACAAAGGTTATGAAGTGGTCATAACACCATGCATTCTATGATCCAATTTTTATTTTGAAGCAGTAGTTCAAACTGCATCAAAATGACACGATAGGTCATTTTCACATCTTTGACTCAGCAATCTAACGAGAGTTGATGGTGCTCAAGTTAAAAAATGAATAGGCTACAGACAAAAATTTGGATGGTCAGACATCTTTACTCTTGTATACATGAAAAGATCTTAGATTATCTTGACAAGTGTCCAGCTGCATTAGTCACACAGGCAATCAGTCAAGTGTTTACTGGTGTCACACAGAAGACTGTGCAAAGCTACAGCATCATTTTAATTAAATCACTGAAAGCAAGTTAGGAAAAATCCCTGTTAAAAGTACTCATAATCCCCAAAACCACATACACAACATACGTAACCGTAATCACTGACCGCCTGCAGGTCCTAGTGTGATCCACAGAGGTACTAGCCCTCAGGAATGATATGCAGTCTAGACAAAGCAGAAAATAATAAGGGGCTGCCTGCCCCAGTTTTCCTGAAATTGCCCCCAAGCAGAGAATAAATTGATTATTTGTTTTTTAGCCACGGAGCCCTGTGCTACTCTTGGCTGAAACTGCCCCTCCCAGGCATTCACAAGGAACACAGCCCAGTTTTTCTTTGCAGGTCATTTTAGACAAAACCTAGTAATGCAACCAAGTAGAACTCTGCCTTCCTTGGTGAATAATCCCATTCACTACCCCCGTTACACTCTGACAGTCAACCAAGAAATAATTTCTTAACTAGGGCATAGCTGCCACCACAGGCCTTTGGGAGACATTATAGGGACTGAAAAAGCGGGTGGCTGTTTAGATTTAGGATTCCAGATCTGACTGTCCATTATTAATGATCCATCTACTTTGTTCTTGTGAAATATGAATCTTTTCAAGCACTTTGAAATCCCATCACAGGCTATTTTCCATTAAAGACTTATAGTCAAAAGCATCATCAGACTAATTAGGTGACTGAGGTGGAGAACTGATTCAGGCAGCCAAAAGTGACAAGAAGCAAAGCAATATATATGGCCAGCAATTCCTTTCCCCATCCCATTGCCACCAGGCAAGAAATCAGGAACATATTCTGACATTCTGCAACCGGACAACAAGAAAATGAAAGAAAAATTAGACCAAACAAACACGGACTGCATTCCCCACGTGCCACAACCCAGCAAGTGCTGAGAAGGGCACGTCTGCCTTACTGCTACAGTGCTGTGCCCACGAAGGAGATGTAGCCACATCCCTTGAAACATAACTGCTCCAGTCTCTGCATGCCTCCGCACATATGCCAGATACTCCTAGAGTCTCAGGATGAATTATTTCTCATCCCCAAGTCAGGCTCCTCAGAGTTTGCAGCACACTAAACAGGCTTAGGATGCCTACGCAGTTACCACTTGTTACACGCCACATTGGGCTTGAATCAGCCAGTTTTTGTACAACAGATGTCCCAGAAAGTGTATTTCCCTGTTAAAGGCTATATTTCACTGCAGATTTTCATTAGAGTTTAAAACATGCACTGATAAAGGTTCAAACCTCTCAAAGTACAGCAAACAGGGAAGCACCTCAAGTGATGGCATCTCCAGAACAAGTGGATGTCTGTATTCACAAAAAGGCACAATTGTGTTTGTTTTGGCTTGTTTTATATAATCCCCAAGGAATTACCCGTGCCTATCTAACCAACAACCTGCAGTGTAGCACTGCAAATAAATGTATTGGCTTTATTTTCCCTAAAATCAACTTGACTCACTCTCATTCTTTTCATATCATTTTAGACAGTTAATGCATTCTCTTCCCACTGGACAAAGAATGAACACATTATCTGTCCATCTTACAGGGCCCCTGACAGCCAAATAAAAAAGGGTTATTACTGTCAGAACTCAAATGAAATATTCTGAACATGGCAAGAAGTTATTAGCTTGATGTTTAGAAGACAAGCTAGAAATGTAAAAGGGAAGAAAAAATATTTCCCCTACTTCTCCAGGTATTTGTGGGAAAATTAGATTATCCTCTTTTGCTTGTTGAATTAGGTTTGGGTTGTTAGATTTTTTTCTGTGTTGAAATATCTTAACTATTCCATTCAGGAGATGCAGGATATGATTTTATAATCAAAATACTGATAAATGAGGGAGCAATTATTTTTTCCTTAAAAAAAAATTTATAATATTACCCTAAATTTTATATGTTAAATTATACATACTAAATCAAGCAAGGTAATGTTATTTCAGTGCACAGTAAATTCACAGCAAGTAAGATTTGTGATATGACAGATAAACCTAGAAGCACTAAACAAAAGCAGTCACCCTTTCAAACCTCTTTCCTGCTGCAATTAAAAAAAAAGCCAACAACAAAAAACCACCATGGCTGACATGTTCCTATACAAAGACTACCTATTTTAACTAGGTTCACCTATAATTAGATAGCACAATCTACTCTGCATAATAACTGGAAAATACAGAACCGTAGTGCAACAGTGAAGAAAAGGAAAGGTAAATATTTTCCCTGCACACCCAAGTGGTGGTAAAAGGTGGAAACTGAAGGTCAGTGAGATCTCGTCTCCCAGAACATTAGTGGGAGAAGGACTGCATGGAAAATTGTACTTCTTAAGACTTTAGAGGTGGAGAGCATCCAGTATGGTATGGGGCCAATCTCACCGTAACCGGCTCAGAGGGGCGGGTGCCAGGCAGCCCCTATCACTCGTGTTGCAGTCAGCAGCTGCCAAAATTACAGCCGTCTCCAAAGGATTTCTCTGAGCATCCTTACTTTCTAAAGTCTTCCAGAGGGATCAATAGTGTTTGATGATGAAATCACATCCCTAGATAGCATGCACATAAAAATGGCATTAAAACAAATTAACTATGTAATAGCATTCAGCACCAGGCCATTTTGACATTTGAGCAGATAAGTCCACTGATACCTTCAGTGTATTAAAGATACATTAAAGATACAATTAGGTCCATGTGGAAAAGCAATTCTCAAATGTTTTCAGAAAACCAAGCATTCACAAAATAAATTTTAAAAACAAACAACAACAACAAAAGACCCAAACACCACCACAAGAACCACACAAACCCACCACAAAAACCAGACACCAACCAAAACACACAGCTGTACTGGATCTGTCCATCCCAGTATTCTGCCTCTAACAACCTTCAACAGCAGATGCCAAAAGAACAGGGCAAAAATACTTCCTATCTCCATTCTCTAGTGACTTGCAGCTTAAGGACATCCTAAGCCATCACACTATCTTTGTGTTTAGACTCTTTAAGCCAAAACTAAATATACATTTATAATGCAAACATTTTATACAAATATTTTGAAAATTATCTAAATCCAGACTGTTGAATTTAGTGCCACTTGTTCAGACCTGATCAGATCTGTTCTTTTCAAGCAGTGCGTTTCAAAGCAAAACTTTCAAATTACAAACCTAACAAGTTTTTCTCTATTTTTTCTGCAACAATTTGTATCAAACTGATCCATACATACCTCAAAATATGTTCCAAATGAGTCTGGACTTTCAGCATGTGTGATAAGCTCAGGAATAACCTTAAGAGCCCTATTGAGTTCTAAAGACTTCACTGTATTTACTTTCAAATTTAAAGACTATTTATTTATACCAATAAAGTAATTTTTAAAACTGCATTACTGCCCTTTCTGGGTTACAGAAACTCTGAAAGAATCCTGGATAACAGCTTCTGACAGTGTGCCAGGTGTAACAGTCATTTGAAAGAACTTCTTATAAGTTCACAATATTTGCATTTTCATATAGTCAGTTCTGGTTCTGCAACAATTTGAGATAATTCATATCCAACCTCATTTTCTCGTAATGCAGATGAACTACACTGTTTTCTTGCAGAAGTCTGGTTACCTCCAGAATGCAGGTCGCTTGCAATGCATTCACTTCGCTCCTTGTCCAAGAAGAGTCTCTTGGCCTTTCTGAAAAGTCTCAGTGCACAATGGAAAAACTAACGAAAGTAATAAAGAGCTGCTCTGAACTTTGGTGGGTTTCTCTGTACTTCAAGGCACGTTCAGAGGAAAGCAGGCACCTCCTCCTGTGAGAATGTAAGTTTTGCAGTCATGCAATGGTAGGATCATCAAGTATTTTCTCCTGATGTGCAAAGTGATAAATAGTTTTTCAGCCCTTAACTGTTTAGAGTAAAAATAAAACAGCAGGAGCACAACACTGTTATGTTCTGTTTTCTAAGTGATTCTGTTTTTCATTACATTAAACCATATTATGTTGTATTTATACTCCTTTCTGGGGAAAAAAAAAAAAAGAATCAAATAAGATTTTAAAACCTTTTAAATATATCAAAGTACTTTGCAAATAAGGTTTACATGTTCACTTTCTATGACACAAGTAGGAGTCTTTCTACAAAACCCAGAAGTTCTGGTATTGTAATTGCATCATGCCTTTCAACCCCAGTACCTCATCATATATATTACAGTTGCTATTTTTATAGGTCTACATTGCCACAAAAAGAGGGATAGGAATCAAATCCCAAACCCCAAATTTATGGCTTTATGATGATTTTAAGTGAAGAATGTACAAATGTGCTCTAAAAGTAACCAAATGCATTGGGGGAAAAAAAAAGAGAAATTGTTTCTTTGCCCACCACAACAGCACAGTCTTGGAGAACCAAAATTCTCACTCAAGATCGAAGCAAAAATTGCTAAAGCACAGACTAAGCAAAACCCTTAACACCCGACAACTGTACTAGTTCTGATATATACACATTTCTAAGTCTGTTGGAAAAGTAGAACTCGAATTAGCTTTTCTGAACAGTTCTTTCATAGTGAGGTGAAATATCACTATTTATGCCATTAAGTTTTGATTATTTTCTTTTCATAAAAGTTAACCCTTTCCACAGAACCCTATTTGTGACTATTAAGTTTTTATTACAATAGCTTTTTTTTTTACAATTTCCAATACTCAGTAACTAAATTTACAAAAGACAATTATAAAGTACATGTATAATAGTAATTTCCATGGTCCTTGTCAGAGGCCATTACTTCTGTGAAAGCCATCTTGGATGAGAATCTATAGGGTTTATAATGTCTCATTTTATGAAACATAAGCATACTATCTAAACAGCATCTTACAACCTATTCAAAACTCAGTTCTCCAAGTTACTTAAGCAATTCAACCATTGATATAATTAATTTTGATGTAAATCTCTCTCAGGGACTTTAATGAGCCAAGTCAGGAAAATCCAAATTAAATTAAAGAAACGTAAACTGGATCTCAGAAGCTCATGAGTAATGATGTTAACAATATTTCCCCAATACTACCTAGAAATTACACATTTATAATCATTTAAAAAATGCAGTTAGTTCTTTAACAAACATAGATGCTACTCAAGGATTCCTAGAAATATTTTTGAAAGATTCAGTTAAGGGGATTTGACAACAAAAAATGATGATTTTGCTTCTATATTATGCCCCTACCTCTCCTACTGTTCAGAAATCAGCACATGACATACTGTTGGGTCCAAAAGTTCGGGGGGAGGCGGGTAAAGACATTTATTTCCAGACCTCCTCATATCCCCAGGTGAAGTCATATGCTTTTCGCACAGGACTGGCATGCTCACGGCCACACCAGCCTCTTCCACTGCAGGCTTTGTGGAAGAAGAGAGAGCCACAGCTTAAGAACCTGGAGCAGCAACATCCAGCCCCAAAAAAGTGGCAATTACAAACAGTGCCACTGCATGAAAGTGTACACTGAAGGAAAATGAATTCAAAGGTAGAACTGCATGCAGTGACAGCAAAATCTATTTTCACAACTAGCTGCAGTTCATATTTTTCCCCAAACCTTACACATGAAGAAAAAAGCAAGACGGGTAAGGCATTACCAGTCCAGACTATAATCAGGGTG
Source organism: Ibidorhyncha struthersii (assembly GCA_013398815.1). Classification (NCBI taxonomy): domain Eukaryota; kingdom Metazoa; phylum Chordata; class Aves; order Charadriiformes; family Charadriidae; genus Ibidorhyncha; species Ibidorhyncha struthersii. Next base: position 915,895 of record VZSZ01002215.1, read on the forward strand.
ATCTCACATATACCAATGTACAAGTAATAAACTGACTTGTTTCAAATCTATCTTACATTTAAAAAGAATGCTCATTCCACCCAGACGGAGTCTCCACGTGACCAAGAACGGGGTCTATAAAACCATACCATGTTTCAGAAGACAGGCCAGACACAGGAACATTAAAAATTTGATAATTCTATCTCAGCACAGCAGCATGATAGATGGCACTTTTATGCTGTAACCCAATAAAATACCCTCTTTTGTCCCTTCCACCAGAAAAATATTATACTTAAAAGTAGATCTAATTAAAAATATCAGGGGATGAGAGCAGTCATTGGTTTGTATCAAAGAGAAGCCTCTGTGCAAGATGGTGATCCCCACATGACACCAAGCTGCCCCTACAGCTGAGGAGAGGTCCCCCTGCCTGGGTGCTCCCCAACTTCCCACTCCTGCCCTCGGGCCAGGGGGGTGATTAATGCACTCAGTCTAATGGTAAAGTAATTCAATCTGCACCAGTAAGTTTCTCACCGGAAACATGAGAGAGAGTTTGGTTTCAAAAAGGTCTTCAGGTTTCAGAAAGCTCTGCAAGGAATGATGCCATTAACGCTTCCCAAAAGCCTTCGGCCCTTTGGCAGACCAGCAGGAAGACCGCTCCGCGTTTCCTTGCGGGCTAGCTCTATTTGCAAGACCAATTTGAAGATACTAGCTGGAGGGGTTTTTGAACGCCAACCTGCATCTCTGTGGAGCGCAGACCGTGCCAGCCGACGCAGCTCCCACAGGCACATGGAGGCTGCAGGAGCAGCGAGAGCATGTTGCCACCCAGCACCATACCCCACGAGAGACCTCTAGCTACTTCAGAGCAAGAACGGCAGTGTAAAGACAACGAGAAACACGATTCACAAGGAAGGAACTGGGCATGGCACACTCCTCGCAACAACAACTCCTTTCTGCAGCTCCCAGGATGAGGGGATTCAAAAGGCAGGAGGCAGAGGAGCCCCCCTGGGCAGGGACCTCCCACATCCCTCACCTGGAAGACACAAATGGGTACGAGTCCCCTGTGAGGAAGCAAAGGTTGCCTGTGCTGAAAGTTTGGTTTTCCTGAGTAACACGTGTCTTACGTACTCCTGCCTTTCTGAAATGCTAAGGAAAAATTTCTTTAAAAAAATACAGACAATGTCAAGTGTCTTCAGCCAGAGCTCAGTCCCCTGTACTTATCCCTTCAGGAAATACCTAACTTGTGTAGAGGGTTAAATAGATGCAAAACTAGACTATGAAAGTATACATATTACGCACTTTTGAAAACTTGAACTAAAAAGGACCCTTGAATTCTTCAAAAAAAGAAGGTTCAGTAGCAAAATAATCCTGCTAGCTTCTCTGGAAGTGTAGAGTAGCCTCCATAAAAGCAGCAGTCCCACTGAAAGCCATACAGCAAATGGAAATATGTGTTTGTTTAAGGGAAACACCACTACAGGGATGCACAGGAAGGCCTGAATAATTTTCTTACCTGTACAGTACAAGATTTTCAATACCAGGTGGAAGAACATGAGGATGACATCTTAATGATAATCTATTTCTGCCCTGCAATTCCCCTCAAATCATTCCCTACCCAATTAAGTTACCAGCCTGGAAAAAAGCATTATATTCTCTTTCTTTCCTCTCTCCCTTTACCGGCACAAGAGACATGGATGTGGCAGACAGTGAACTTTAAGGGTTTTGGTGGTGTTCTTGTCACTACTCATCTTCCAGGTATGGCGAATGAGCACAAGTCTTCAACTACACCGACTCCCAACACTTGCCTGGTATTTTTCCTCCATGGTTAGATCTGAGTGGTCTTAGTCACTGCAATCTACTTCTTTCCAACCCCGTGAGTAGCAACATGTACCCTGCTGCAGATTTTGTCAATGCCAGCAGAAGATGTGACACTGGGCAGGAGTGACAACCAAAGGAAAAACATCCATTCTGATGTTTTTTCAGTTTCCTATGACACTGAAGAAATTCTTGTTGCATACATCCTTATGGCAAAAATTAAAGCAGTTTCCATCACACACATAAGCCAGGATATGAGTTTGTTTCTGTATTGTAGGAAACACTTTGAAATGAGAGAGAAGGAAGAGAGAAGGGCAAAATAAAAAATAAAAAGGTGGTTATAATTTACAACAAAGGCTGCTCAACTTGTAGCAAACAATTGTTCAGATAAACAAAAAAAAAATCTTGAAAGCAGACCGACCCATTGTGTATTTCATATCCTAGAATCTCTCAGTTTTGAGCATATAATTCCTGCCCCCCCAAAAAAAAAAAAAATTGATATTTCAATTCTGAGATAATAAAACATACAAATGCCTTTATTTACTTGGAGAAAACTGATGAACCTTCATCTGTAGTCAGGCTCTTTATTGCTCAGATTTGACATAGGAGCCCACTTAAAGCTCAACAGGAATTTCTGAATAGCTCTTTGTGTGACACACTTGATCTAGAAAAATCATTTACTTTTGTTTTTATTTTACTGTTTCCACTTTACAGATAAAGTTAAAAAAAATCTAAGTAGCCATCCTATTCCAGGGCAAACGTTTAAAGGTAAGAAATAACCAGAAATGCTTATATGTGTAGAGAAGTCCCCCGCATACATTTTAAGGAGGAAATCTCAGAAGTTCAGCTATTCTAAGTCTCTGTAAAAATTAATAACTAATCTACTCTGGCTAAAGAAAATCAACTTTGATGAAACTTTCAGCTAACAGCAAAGAACACAGTTTTTCTCCTGTTGTTTCAGCATCTTCCACTGAATTGGGAATTTTAACTCAGTCCATTTTTTTTTCTCAGATAAGTTTTTTTTGCCTTTTAAAAGTGTACATTACCTAAAAAACAAGGAAGTTTTTCAAATCCCCTAATTTTCTAGGCATACTATCCACTTGCTAGTCAAATTGTCTTTTGCAGATCTGCAAGAAAACAAGCAAAACTGTCTTCTCACAGATAAACAGAGTGAGGAACTTCAAGAAAAACATCAAAAAAGCTTTCAGTGTTCCACTGCAAGCAAGCCAAATGGAAATCCCATTGATGCAGAGTAGTCGCATAGTCCTTTTGCATGCATCCATCCTTCCTAGATGAAGGATTTCAACTGTCAGATAAACACAGGACAAAATGGCAAGAATAGAAAGTCTGAAAACAGAAATCTGATGTATTGATGTATTGATTGTGATACACAATAAAAGATATCAACGTTGCTATGAATGATACCTTTTGATAAGTTAGTAATATACTTTCTACCCCTTTTTTATTGCTCCCTCTCCCTGGAAATAATATGTCCAGCCATTTTGTTAAAAAATAAAATGTTTCACTTCACAATTCACAGATGCTCTTGTATCTGCTGAAATGTTATTTGCCAATTACTAACACCACTACCCATCACTGACTCTGGTATTATTAGTTCTTTTTTAACACAGTAAAAAAGCAACTATCCTTTCATCTTAAAATATGGGCTGCATTAAAATACAAAACAAGTATCACAGATAGAAATACCTTTCAGTTAAAGAATAGATTTTAATCTCAGTGTAGTGATTTAATAGTAGAAAATTGCCAAGCAATCCGGGGTGAAAGCAGCGTATTACACAAAATGCAAAAGAAAAGTGGACAAACGCAAGATAACCATGAAATGTTTGAAAGTGCGAAGGAAAAAAATAGCTTTTATTCAAGGAGTGTTACCCTAAATTTAGATCTAATTTGACACATTGAACTCAGTGTGTCTCTAAAAGAACAAAACAGGAAACTGAACCACATCCCACTTAATACACTTGAATGAGACTTATTAAGTTGAATGATGTTTGCTTCAGGCCATAAACAGCAATACAATATTCATCAAAGCTCACCAAATGAAACTTTTCTGCCACTTGCTTACCTCTGGCCCAACTGATTTCCCCTAAAAGTAAATCGATTTTGCACTGAGAAACATAAGAGTAGATACAAATGCTTCTTGACAAACCAACAAAACCAGGAAAACACACTCTAGTGCAAAAGTATGTAATTCATGTAAATTTAAAGAAACAAGGTTTATAGAGAAATGTAAAACACTTAATAGGCCAATTCAAACATTTTGAGAAAAGACAGGCTTCTGGACACATCACCTCTTCCCTCATCAGTCTTCCACTAACATAAAAACATACCCTATTTTTAATGAGTTGCACTAACTATAGACCTTAGGAAGTGATGCACAGGGAGTATCTGTTCTGTTCATCCTCCTCAACAAAACAAGTACTATGCCTCTTGCAACTACTGGATTACCAGTGCTCCCTCATCTCGGGTTCCTACAGCGATGACATCTGCAGCAGCAAACAGGCTGCACATCTGCAAAACAGTTGGGACCACAAACAAGTCCCTGTGCTGCGAAGTACAGGGAGAGACAAGTAGGACAAGCTCAGCTGTCTTCAAACCCACCACCTAACAGCAGGGACAGATTGCAATTATGTGGGCAGGTGGCTTCAACGCACTGTGACGGGGGGTTAAAGGTCCAGACACCTTCCATTGTTGGTGCAAACCATGACCTCCGGTCAATAATGTCTGGAGGCCTTACACAAGCAATAGCTTTGGTCACCCACACAAAAGGATTTTCTCTGAAGTCTGTAAGTCTGTTGTTCTACATTTATGGAAAACATGTAACTATGGCAATTCCAAAGCAAGATTAAAAATGTTCAAATCCTTGGCAGCAGCCAACAGTCTTGGCATGTACCACTGCCTGGTTAATGCTCGACTGCTTCTCGTGGACCAGTATCTAAAAGGAATAATGCAGCAATAAAAACCCCACACCAACCAGGTTCATGTTGTATTTTGGTTTAGTATAAGGAGGAGTACAGGATTATATGGCACCAACACAGTATAGCTGTGAAAGAAAATGGTTCAACAAAGGAATGAGTACAGTCTCTCAACATACCTAGCAGGTGTCTTTTACAAGAAGGATATGCTTCCTATGGCACCAAACAGGAGAACTGCACTCTTTACTTTAAACTGGTTTTCTGTACTTTAATAGACTTTCTTGCTCATCCACCAAAAAACACAGATAAACGATTAAAAAAATTACTCCCAGAACAGCAATATAATTTGACCTTGCTCACTTACTGAAAGTAGTGCACACATGAACAGCAAAAAAGCACTTCTGAAGTAAAGGTCGCTAGTAGAAAAACACAACAGATGTGGATACCATTTAGAAATGTTCACATATGATCCACAATGTGATTTTATATATTAGATTTAAGTAGGGTTTTATACCAATTCTGCAGAGAAGTATGATTTGTAGTAACAGTCATTTTTCAGTTTGCTCATATTTCAAAACGTTCTGCTAAAAATCACAGCTCTTCAGTTTATCTTTATGGTTGACTGTGACTGACAAATTCAGTAGGGGTTATGTATCATTAATACCATAATAAAAAGAAGTGCCTTAGTATGTATAATTATTGAAAATGTTTTTATTAAACCAATGGTTCTTTGGTTTCTCTACAAAGAAAAAAAATACGTCGAGAGCTGTAAAACAAAGGTTGAAATCCACAATTACTAAATAACAAATATACCATAGGGTGCAAGGGAGATGGAAAGCATCCAGAAAACTTCCACATCTGTAGGAAAGTAGCAAGTAATTACCCTCAATCTATGCAAGATGACAACATGTAATTCACATTATGCTTCCCAAGACACAGCTTGTAGCAATGCACTGTTCAAGAGACCTTCAAAAGATCTTTAGAGCGTAGGTTAAGAAGTTAAAACTGAAGCCAACAAGGAGAGCCAAACATGATGTGGTCCACAGCCTGTTAACTGCTCAGAGGTTTTGCCTACTAGACAGTTAAGGTTGGTAAACATCAACTTTGGGGGTATTCAAGAAAGAAACAGTTTAGAATATGCTACCTGTAAAGAATTATATGCAATATCTCTACTCTCTCCTACTTTATAACTCTCCCTACTGGCTACCTGTTTGACCCTGATCATTTTCCTGCAGTAAAAATTGAAATAAAAAGCCTTTAATTACTCCAATTCTGATGTCACTTTTATGTGAATCGTGCGTCATAATTTTTTATTTTAAGGTGCCAAAAAGGAGAAGATAGGGCTTGGATGACATGCTTCCAACATTTTAGTAGGTATACTCAATCCTAATGCCAGATTTACTTTTTTCAGTCAAACATTGAAGGAAAACAAAGTATGCAAGTGTCAAACATGGGCGCATTCATGAAAAATGCTACAGTGAATTTATGAAATAAGTTTTTAATTTTTCCATCAATAAATTCCATTCTATGCTCTCTGTCAATACATATAACCAAATAAAACAGTCAAACAAATATAACGTCTTTGAGAACAAGACTTTGAACTTTGTGTGTGTAGCAGAAGACTAGCTTCCTCCTGTGCTTCTGAAAGTCCTCAAGTATTTGGCTTCCTCCCGTAAGGCATCTTTCAGAGTTCATTCTAAGTCCACCTTCTCTAATAATAAATCTAGTACTTGGAAATCTGCAGCAATACATTTTGGCATGAGTACATGACTTGCTACATGTTTGCACACTGCTATATTATGACCTTTCCAATACTATAGTGATCAAACACTTTATAAAATCCTTGGACTTGACATACATGTGTATGCCGATCATCTCATAACAACATACTAAGACAGTACTCCTTTTTTTCACCTTTCAGATACCCCATTCTCTCCATAGCAAAATTTCAGACATTTTTGGCTTTAGCAAAACTACAGAAACACTGAAGTACTTGAGAAAAACTGTCTAAAACAATGGGCTTTCACCTCCAGCCCTGGACCACCTGGTGGCCTGTGAACCACTCTAAATACGCCCGCAAAAACGAACTATGAAAATTTATGTGTATAAATTCACCGCCAAGAGGTCTGCATTTTCATTAGGACACTCCAAAGGTCTCTGCAAACCAAGGAAAGTGGAAAAATGTTCTAAAAGGCCAAGAAAAGTGTTTGTATGGAAAGGCCCTGCAACTTGATATTTGTATTTGCATTATCACCTTTTTTTTTTAACAACCTAGTCTTCTATTGATTTTCAATGAATACCATAACATGGCAAATCCTGGCAGAACCCATTGCAACTCAACTTATAAATGAAGATATCTCAAATACAATTATGTTTGCTCCCCTGTAATTGTAACTGCTGCCACACTAGTGTAACTCTGCAACTTCACCCCAGCACTAAGGGGCCACAGAATGTGAATTGCTATTGACAAAAAGCTAGGCAGAGGCTGAGAAGCCACAAAGATACCTGTTCCATCTACCACCTCTGTCAGATAAGCTTTAATATAAAATCATTTGATAGTATATGTTTGCATTCCACACAAATGTCCAAATTACATCATTTAGCATTCCAAGGTAACCCAGTGTTTTATGATGGAAGATAGAGCCTGTAACAGGTTATTAAGACTAAAAGCCCATTCAAGTGACTCTGGAAATCTGTGAAAGCTAGAACTGAAACCTGGACTCCTTGATTCCAGTCCTACATTTTCTTCAGTGAGGGCATCACCTTTCACATTCCTAAAACCACAATTTGAAAAACAAAACACCAACAGCACCTGCCCCAGCATGTCAGAAATTTGGTCCCCGCATTTCTTATCATGGGCAAACATATCAATCTTCCAGCTGCTTGTAATGCTTGCAGAATTTATATTTCATAGGATACCTAAAAAGTGCATGGGGAAAAAAAAAGTACAGAAGAATTGGAGTCATTATCTCCAAGTCAACGTATTTTATTCACTGGTAATTTCAAGCAGCGAATCTTTCAAGAAGGTTAACAGACAGAAAATTTATAAGGCTCTTTTAAGATCTGTGAGGAAAAACTAAAGTTACTTTGGTCGTATTAACCAGAAGAAAGCACAACGCATCTCTGAAACAGTTCTTCAGAGTTCCCATCCAGCAGAAGTTTGTAAATAGATGAAAAGGTGCCTGACATCATCATTACACTGTGAACATCATATGAACAGGGGAAACAAAAAAAACAAAAATAATTTTTCAGAAGTTGCATTAATGTAGTTTAAGAAAGTATTTACTGCCAGGGCTGATATGCATATAAAATGAAATGTAACAGATGTGAAAATGTAAAGAAGAGTACACTGAAAATGAATACAAAATGGTTTTTACTTCAAATGTTATAATTAGCTGTGCAAAAATAATTCTTAGCAAGATGCTGTTTCATACTTGGCATGGTAGTGAAGTCTACAGTCTGCATATATGATGTCACGAGCACAAACAAGCCTAAAGAAACTCTAATTTGGGCCTGGACAAGACTTCTTAGGTCAGAATCAGCAAGTCCCAATAACGGCTAAGCTATTTTTCAGAAATAAACTGTTCCGTTGGCCATATGTACACAAAGATGTTTTTGTACGTAAAATACAGTTAACATGCATTACAGATAACGAACAGGCGGCAGCAGAGCACTAGTTTGTACACTTCACGCTCCCAGGACACTCTCAGTACGTGAGCCTGAACACTGCATTGCAAACAGATTGATTCAGCCCGGTGCTACTTTTTGTGGGCTAGAAGGTACCGCCCAGGTTTCATAAAACAGAGAAGTAAGACACAAGTCAGTCAGGAGTTTGTCTGAACAAGGAGAGTACCACAAAGACTGATTGTGCGACATTGTTATCCCAAATTCCAGCACTCTGCCCGAAAAATAAAAAATGATATTTCTAGTAATATGCACTCATCTAACTACAAAATGAATACCAGACAAAAAGCACGGGTACAAGTTTCCCAAACTTTGGCAGCTCCTGAAGACCATACACTGATTTGGAAACACTCTCTACAAAATTTTTCAACAAGATCACCAGTGAACAGCAGCTGAAACAACTGCCTTTCCAACACCACCAGACACAAGGCTTGGCACATTTCTAGTTCACCCTAACAGGAGTTCTGGAGTTTACTCAAACTGGCTGGTTTCCACACATGACTGATGACTAAACAATGACCAAACATCTCCCAGTTAAATCCCATGTACAGCCAAGACAGGAATATTTATAGATAGGAGCTAATGCCAACATTAGGGCATACTGCCCAATAGCTCATGGACTGAGACTGATTTTTTACCTTAATTACCACCCTCTATACACAGTATAGAACACAGTAGGGCTGAACGTTGTTTCCACCTTAAGTCTGAATTTTCTTGAATAACTAAGTATAAATCACATCCCCCAAGCTCTTTATAATAGATTCCAGACAGGATGTTAATCCCTGTACATCAACAGATATGTGAGTCTCAGCTTTACTAGTTCTTTACTCTCACTATCCAAAATCTCCCTAGAGAAAAAAATTCATTAATGTTAAGACTAAAAGCAAACTACTGTAATTTAAAGGCCCAACAAACATTGTAATATTTTCAGAAATACAAGTCCAGTGTCCTCAGTAATGTTCAGGAGAAACAAAAATTGCAGATGAGAAGAAATACACCCAAGAAAAACATACCGAGCAACTCCGCTGTTTCTCCTGACTCATTCCAGCTCTCCATATGCAGCCCAAAACCTCTCCCCTGCCACAATGACAGGGACACATATGGACCCACACCCTTCCCAGCCTGCCCTTGCCTCGCTCCCCACAACCTTCCAGGCTACGCACCAACCTTCTCCCCCAGAGACAGTGACTGCTGGAATCCTCAAGACACGAACACAGCAGGATATGGGCAAGAAGGGTCTAGCCAAGATTGGCAACTACAGCAAAACAGAAAGGTCTTGTTGGAAAAAGTTTAGCAAGTAATATGGTAATAATATTCCTTGCCTTCAGTTATCAAGGTGTAAGTGTTAAAGGAGCTTCTAGATAACAAAAAACACCACTGCTGCCAGGGCTATCAAGCTGCAGATGACATGTCTTTCAGACTTCCATTTTGGTGGGAATATTAGCTTATTAGAATCCAGGGCTATTAAGATGATTAAGGGACTGGAACATCTTTCTTATGAGGAAAGGCTGAGGGACTTGGGTCTTTTTAGTCTGAAGAAAAGAAGACTGAGGGGGGATCTTATCAATGCTTATAAATACTGAAAGGGAGGCTGCCAGGTAGATGGGACCAGTCTTTTTTCAGTGGTGCCCAGTGATAGGACAAGAGGTAATGGGCACAAACTTCAGTGTAGGAAGTTCCATCGAAACATGAGGAGGAACTTCTTTGCTTTGAGGGTGGCAGAGCAGTGGATCGGGCTGCCCAGAGAGGTGGGGGAGTCTGACTCTGGAGACATTCAAAACCCTCCTGGACACCATCCTGTGCAACCTGCTGTAGGTGACCCTCCTCTGGCAGGGGGGGCTGGACTAGATCATCTCCAGCGGTTCCTTCCAACCCCTACCATTCTGTGATTCTGTGAACACCCAGTTCAAAATCTGAAAATTACTCCCTCTTGGGAAGAAAACTCGGCAATACAAAGTATGGCTCGCACAAGAAAGTAAGCAAAAAACTTCCAACGTATGTGGGCACATAGAATACTACATGTGCAGAAAATTCACCTAAGTTCAGTAAGACACTTAGAACAGGTAGCTCCTGACATGCAGAGAGGTCAACAGAGTTGGGGTCTGTGCTTCATATGGGACAGCACCGCATCAGTCCACAGACAAAAAGGTTACTTTTTGTACATCTTTCATGTAACTTGTCTGTGTAGAAATATTCCCCCCACAGAGCTGTATCTTCAGCGCAAAGTGCATGTGGAATAGCAAGACATTGGCGGGAATTTTGCTGAGGAGGGGATGCTCTGTTCAGTGGAAGACAGCAAATCAGAATACAAATCACAAAGCTGTTAGAGCATAAGCAACCCTATTCCATCCACAGCGGCTCATATAGCTGTATGGGAAGCATATGCTCTTATAATGTCAATAGTGATGGTGCTCTGCCATTAAAAAAAAAAATATCTTGGTTGCAAATTAAATTGGCTTCTATATTCTCTATCTTGTGAATATTGAAACTGTATGTGTTTATAAGACATTCAGTTACATTTATTAAGAGAAAAATACTTAAAATTTATGTAAATCACATTTTTAAGACAGAAAGGACACATCTTCATATCCTGGGTTAAGCAAGAGGCAGAAATTTGGGTGCATTTTCTTAGAATGATCATAAAACCTCAATAATCTTGGGGAACTACATTATTTTTGCCTTTATTTCTAAAACCCTTCAGTTGGTTAAAAAAAAAAAAAAAAACACTCAAAACCAGGAACTCAAGAAAAATCATGAAAAGTTCAAAAATTCCAGGACCTTAATTAATCTTTCTGACTAGGTCAATCCTGCTGGTTCCTCTTTTTAACCTGCAGGGAAACGTGGTGGGTTTGGTTTTTTTTTTCCACATAGAACAGAAATTCTTAAAAGATCTCAAAAAACTTTCATGGAGTAAGGTGTGGTGGCTTTTGTTTGTTTTTCTTAACCTTTTTCCAAACCAAGTTTACAGGCAGGCTGCCTGATCACTCAACAAGGTTCCCCCAGCTGACAGTTTTCACCAATCCAGATGAAAAAACCTTACAAGTCCAAACTGTGTCAAATCTGCATCAGCATTTGGCAGCCATGGCATACACACGCACACTATCAATCAAGAATTGCTATTGTGAAGGTAAATACCATCAAACTTTAGAAGGTGAAGCCTTTCTTTTTTGTTCTTCTCCCTAGTCTCTATGCATTATTTGAAGAAAGAATCACGGCTACAGATACCCTTATCATGTGCTCGCAGAACTGAAAGGTCACATCCTGCAAAACAACACAGAAGCACTGAGATAACAGGACAGCCACTGACTTATCCCTCAAACAAAGTATGTCATATTTTTATCTTGATTGCTCAACTACAGAGAAGTTGCTTTCTTCTACTAACTTCAAAGAGATTTAAATTTTCACATTCTACATTGAAGAATTGTTCAAATAGTCTACACTAAGGAGGAAAAAACAAGCTGAATACAAAACTGTGCTACTGTGTAAGGTGCACGCTATTTCTGTTGCACTCTTACGCTATACTAGTATAGCACACCATACCAGTACATTCTTATCTAAGCTGAAAACATTTCTGAAAGAAGTTGTAAACTATCCCTGTGGTACCTTTAGCACTGTTCTAATCAGTTTTTAAACCTCAGAACCATCCTCATTACTTCATGGAAGCAGAAAAAGAATATTCTTCCCAAACTATTAAAATATTTCCCGCTATAGAGAAACATGGGTGCATTGCATAGATACAGTTGACAGCAATGAGTGCTCTTTTCTTCGTGTACACTCGCTGTATAGTACCTGGCACTGGTAGTACTGATGGCTACTTGGGGATGAGGCAAGGAAAGAAAGAGCTGGAAGCAAAAGACCCAAACTGCATGTTAGGGCTTGTAATGTATAAATCAATGCAGAAACACAAGGTTAATGAGATCCTACTACCATTAATTTTAATTTTATTTTTATTTGTGATGGTTTTAGATCAATATAGAAACTGCAACCCACCTAACTAAATCTATATAGTGTTTCCCAAACAGGCGGTCGATGTTTCACCACTAATTGCTTGGGTGAATCTGTGATTCCCTCCACACGCACGCAGACCCCTATGCCCACATGCCTCAGAATATAAAGTAAGTACATTCAGAGCACAAATTCTACATAAAGGCAAACCATGCCTGCACTACACACTGCCACCTTCTCACTTATTTTAAAAAGTGCTTTTAATTCCTTTAAGTGACTGAGCTGTCTTTGCTATTCAAAAGACACTTCTCTCTCAGCATTTTTCTCAACATTAAGTGGAATTTTCTGATGTTTCTACGAGAGGCCTGCAGGCTCCCCTCACACAGAGCACCTACTCTAACTCAGTAATTAAAAATTTAAATACCATGTTCATACATTCACTTCCAGCTTACTCTAATTTGCGCTTTCCAGTTGTTATCAAATAGGCAACGTCATGATCCAATTACACAGCAACAGAAGAAGAAGAAAAGGCTGAACAATCGTTTTTACTCCCTGCAGCTTCATCCAGGCTGTAACCTCATAGTATTTAACAGATAAGCCTTGGTACAATATATTTGACATTTACATTTTCGAACGTATGTTTTACCCAACTGCCCTCACAATATTGGTTTAATTAAGATACAGGACATTACTGGCCAGAATAACTTCACTAAAAAGGCATATGTTAAATAGTCCTATAACCAGTATAATATAATTGAGCTCTATCACTTGGAAAACCATTGCTTAAGTAGAAGAAAAATCAATATTCCCCTCTTTTCACAATGTTTTCCATTTCACTCTGTGCAATCAAAGCAGCACCAGAAATGCATACCGAATACAGTCAACAGACCTGAGGAACATAAAAAATACACTGAGATTTAAGCATGATTTTAGAGCAGTGGTTTTATTAATAATAATTCAACATCTAACATGGCATTTAATCAAGGTCTAAAGCATTTAACTCTCCCAGTGAACAAAGACACAAGTTACTGAACGCCATTATCAATATGAAGAAAAAGCAACACTGATACCCATTAAGCACAAAGAAAGGCAAACATGACAAAAACGAAGAGAAACTAAAGGTCAACATTATAGGATGGAAATCGAAATGCAAAACATGCATTCCAATCATTCCTACTGCTTTAGGTGCTGAAATCATGCTCTGCAGCAAGTGGCTCAGCTCACAGGGTTGTATTGTCAATCATAAATCTTCCTTATAAGGAAAAATGTATACAAGAGGAAAATGTACAAGCTACTATTCTTTTTCTATGGCATAAGGAATTTTTCAGCAAACTTTATAGGTTTTCCACTCTCCTAGAGGAGTAGGATGAGTAAAAAGCATATTCACTATAATGTTGCAAAAAAAAGCAAAAACTTTTTTTTTTTAGTAGCAACGATTAGGTTTCTTCAAAAACAATGCATAAAAATGTCACAGAACACCAAGTGAATTAAATAACTCTCTTTGGCAGTAAAAGATGTATATGCTTTACACAGAGGCATAGACCACTGCCTTCCTTAGACCAAAAGGTCCCAAATACCAAGACAGTGACTATCTCTGCCTAATAATATAAATATAGATTTAAATATTATAATTCTAGTTTTAAAAACATTCATTAAAATCTGGTCAACTTTTCCAAATTTTTTTTAAGACCTTAAAATCTTTCCATCTTAAATACTGATTCCTTTGACTGCTACTCTTAAGCAAGAGAGAGAAACTACACAAATTTCCTACTGCAAAGTCTTTCTTCAGCTTTCATTGACAGACCCTTCTCCTCATTCCTAAAACAATGACACAGAACTCCTCCCCATGTACCACCTACCACCCACCTTCCAAAGAAACTCACAAAAATTATGACTCTAAAAATTCCTCCCTTCTGATTTTAGCACAAGGAAAAGCCCCCAGATTATCTTTACTGCAACCACTCCAGAAGTCAGAATTAGAATTAAATTATGCCTTTACTGTATGTGAGCATTCTAGTCATGAGAAGCTACACACATACACCCACAACAAAGTACTAACTTTTAGAAACTGAGGCCAAGGAAAACCAAATGCATACCAAAAACTCGTTCAAGTATATTAAAAATGCTCCTGCAACTCGGTTATCACTCACTGTTGCACCAAAAAACAAATTCCATGCCTGGTGTTGAGCATCTTAGATTTTTTTGAGAGGCAGCAGTAAGGGAGTCCACAAGAGATGAGCAAGATACCTACTTCCTAGAGCTATGAAATATGAATAGCAAGCCTAGTTTTGGATGGTTGAAGCTCCAAATAGACGCTCGGTTGAGTAAAGGGAGGTGAGAACAGCAGCCATCATTCACAGGTCATCCAAATGTTCCCTTTGCAGCTTTAGTTGCACCTTAGCAAGCAAGTAAACAAGTGGAGCCTGTAACAGTCGACTCCCTATTCATGGATACAGCATGTCATAGAACCACAGAATGGTCAGAGTTGGAAGGGACCTTAAAGACCATCTAGTTCCAACCCCCCACCCTGGGCAGGGACACCTTCCACTAGACCTGGTTGCTCAAAGCCCTGTCAGTCCTATCCTTCTATATTCCAAACAATCAACCTGCAATACCGGATCTCCAGATCTGGCATCAAATACACTAAAACGATGCCAACAGCCGGCAACAAACACCACATTGCAGCCTGAAGGTAGCAGGCAGAGGTCTGGGCACCACACTCCACTCTTATAAAATGCTGTTGCTCTTGCTGGAGGGAAACGGTGGGACTCATCTCAGAACCAGGAGAAAGAACAGGAGATGAACAAACTGAGAAGAAAATGAGATTTCAACTTTCTTTCCTCTGGGTTTTACTCTTGAGAATAGTTTTGGTTCCGCTTCCCCATGTCTGTGTCTTACCTGATGCACAGACTCTCCCTCGAGAATTTCTCTTACTAATACGTGTAGGAGGTTTTGTATTTTCTGCTGGGATCTCATTCAGAACCAACTTCTAAGTGAATTTTTATTAGCAGTTAGTGACATGGATGGTTTTAATCCTGGATTGTTTTCATACACCGTCTGAACAATCTTTAATCCTGGATTGTTTTCATACACAGTCTGAACAATCTAAAATAGTTCACTACTGAAAAATACATAGGAATTTATCTCAAGACAGTTAACAGCTATAAAATGCACTTCCTTTTAACAGCCCAAGAGCTAGGTTAAGGTCTCCTTTCTGCAGAAAATGTTAGTAATTTGCAATTTAGCTGCATTTTAATTTGGAACAAATACTAAGTATTAAGGAATACTATTAAGAATTAATTACTCTATTTTTAATTCTAGTTTCTTTTCTAAAAGGCAATTGCCCTCCTGCTCTGGGAGGATCCAAGTACTAAAAACACTGAAAAACGTTGCATGTCTGAATCCAAAGAAGCCCAGCAAATAGCAAGGAGTCAGCTGAACTGATAAGCGGGGAACTACCTACAACTGTGCTGAAAAGGAACGTTCGCTGCTAAGAACTAAGATAACTCGTGTATTTGAAAAACTAAAAGATTGAAAAAAAGAAATCCCACATTTTCCTCAAGCATTTCCCACCAGCCACAGAAAGGACCAAATTAGCTATGGGCACGATTAGACCACTGCAGGGAAGTGAGTAACAACTCAATAGATTAGGTGTTTTTACTGACCAAGCATATACCCCTTGCCTGCTTACAAATACCATAAGGGTGTAACTCCGAATTCACATTTTACTTTGCCACTGTAATAGGCTCTTCCTACAGGATTCTTACCAGAGGAGCACATCCTACCTGCCCTCCTGCAGCCTCTTCTCCAGGCTCGCTCTTTCAGGAAAGCGTTGGCCCCTTACCATTTCCAAGTCACCTGGTTGACTTGATAGCGTTTTCACTTTGTGGCATTATAAGCCTACGTTTTCTAAATACTATTTCCTAATAAGAAACTAGGGGACTGAAAACTGCCCAGGTATCTGCAGAATACCAATGCTGCCATATTCTGGCCATTAAGAGGGCTGTGAAGACTAAGCACACCTGGTCCATAGCTGTGTTCAAAATAAACAGCTACCTGCTGCAACAGGGACCGGATGGTGGCAAGAGAAAAGAAAGGAAACCAACTCCACAGACTAGGAAATCATCCCTGTTTCATAACGTGAAGCAATGTTCAGCACAAAAATATAAAATGGATTGCGATCGTACAGTGTGGGGAAACAAAAATGTGCGTTTCTAAGACCACAGTTCTGGTATCTTCAGCTCTTCTGACCCAGACCTAATCTAAAGAAAAGCCACAGTACACAACGTTGGCACCATAAAGTCAAAGTACTAGAGATACCATTTCCTCTTTCGTTCTGTGATACATTCATAATAAATAAATAAATAAATAAATAAATAAAAGAAGCTTTGTTAAGCAGATTCCAGTAGCAACTTCAAAGAAAGTATTCCAGATTAAGTTATTGTGTTATTTTGATTGGTTGGATGGATGTTGGTTTTTTCCAATATCTATCTTCTCAATGCAAATCCAAGATTCAATGACTTTAAACATGCAACAAATTCAGACAAGGATACAGTTTAAATACATCCAAGTCTACAGGCACAGGATTCATTCGCTCATTAGCAACATGTAATATGCTTTAATAAATTATATTACTTGATTCTGATTTTTATTAAAATCATAGTGAAAACTAAAGTGAGAACTAAATTATTTCCTCCTTACTCACAATTGCTATTTTATTGGTCTCTTAGAAGACTGACACTGCTATAGTTATAGGAATTATTTTCTATTGTTTTATTGCATAAACTATCCGTAAGCATTTCATAGCTTTACAGAATCACTTTGTTGTGCAGCTTTTACTTTTAATCTGATTTCTTGCTCTTTGGGATGTAAAAGGATGAGTTCAGTAAGGAAGATAAAGCAGGGTCACACATCAACAACCCACCACACAACAGCTTGCGTGTTAAAGAGTGGTAGGAGCTCAGTGATACAAAATATTTAAGTCTCTTGGAAAGATACTAAAGTCTATTCCAAACTCACAGGAGGAAATACACGCATTTCCAGCATATTTAATAACTGTAATAATTGGAGTGCTTAGAAGTTAGGGTGATAAAAAGCTACATTTATCTTTTCTGGCACATTACTGTACAATTACAGCTGGCCTAAAAATAGGCCAAGTCACTCATAGTTGAAAAGATCAAAAATTGCATAACTTGAGTGACTTGGTTTATTTTTAGGCCAGTCTTAAAAAGATAAAGAATTTCACCAAATTAGAGAAAAATGTAATTGTTTTTGGTAGTCACACTGACATATTTTCTTGAACTGAACACTAAAGCTAGGAATTTACAAAAAAATTATTTTAAATAGATCGTGAAATAATCTCCAATTTATGAAACTTCTTGACAAAAGACAACTTGATTAACTCAGCCAACAACAGTAAAACCTTCTTTTTGGAGGGCATACAAGCAAATTGGACCTCTCACACTTTGAAATCACTGTTTTAAAAAGAATCGATGTTTTTCTCTACATTTCTCACTATATCTAATGAAAGAAAATGCCTGTTTATGTATGTTTAAGCATACTACTGCTAAAATAAACTTGCAACTAATTAACATAATCAGTAGAGAAACTCAATTTTCTCCCCTGCATGTGCAGGTGAATACACAGAACAGATTGATAACTCCCATTGCGAGTGTGGCTAAGTGTTTCTAAGCAACCTTGCTCCATCATCTTCTGTGACAAAAACAAGTGAAAAGTTTGAACTGCAGTCTGATAGAGCCATGAATACTAATGACTAACCAAAAAAAAAACCCAAAAGGAATCTCGTAATTGATTTCTGAATAGACCATAAGGAAA
The DNA here is from genome assembly GCA_013398815.1 of Ibidorhyncha struthersii. NCBI lineage: Eukaryota > Metazoa > Chordata > Aves > Charadriiformes > Charadriidae > Ibidorhyncha > Ibidorhyncha struthersii. The sequence continues at coordinate 934,080 of VZSZ01002215.1, forward strand.
ACACAATTACAAAAATACTTAAACATGTATTACATTAAACTGAAAATTCAAACAATTAAATTTAAGTGTATCTTCAGTAACTATGTAAGAAATAGGAATGCAGATTTCAAACAACCAAATCGGGTAATTATTTTTTTCTGCATCTCTTCTGCAGCACAAAATATCTATGAACATATCCATTTCCAAAACCTGCAAGCACACAACTAGAGATGGCAACATTTCCTGGCCAGAGAACTTACTTTAATCCTGTTATTACTTCTGAATAGCCAACCCACAACCCATATCAGCAGAAAATTAGTTGCTTTGACCTCACCAGCCAGATGCATCATGCATCATCACACAATAGTATTGGAAATGCTGAAAGCAGCATACTGCTATTCTATCCCAAAAATTAGCTGAAGTTATATAATGGTTACTCATTTTCAGAAATTTCATTTTGACAGACTTGCAGGAATTACAAGGCACAGTAACAGGTCAGAAATTTGCCTACGATTCCTTGTTCATCCACTTCGAATTTCATCTAATACATAAGAAGCATGTAAGGGGGAAAAAAAATCCATGTGTCTTTTTACAATCATATGTTTTGTGGCGGGGNCAACAAAGCTAAACCTCATTTTTTGGGAGAGCATTAATTATATTACTTAGGCACTAAAAACACTTCCTGAGAAAGAGAGTATTTTCCCAGAAAATAAAGCAAGCTTTGACGGTTTCCTGCTTACCAGAAATTAGAAAAAATATGACTACTGTCATAGTCTCTTGGCCTAAACAAGATGTATCAATTATTAATATTTTGTCTTTTAAGGACAAAATCTCTGTGTTTAACTGTACCTAAGTTACAGCCTCCTCTCTACTACTGCAATTTGTCCAAGGCAAAATGAAAACAAATTGCAAACCATCAGTAGTTAAAGCACTTTCTAAAAAGGAATCTGAAATCTTGCTGCCAAATATAGAAAGTAAGAAGTACAAGACAAGAATATGATAATTAAGGGGACACAGACTCATTTTTCATTTCTATGCCAGAACACCCTGGTGCACACAGGGCTGACCAGAGCCGATTAGGTGCAAGCATTAGTCAGGGAATCTCACACATTGGGTCAGTGCTGGCACTGCTGTACCATCCCATGCAATGGGCTGACAGTTGCTTCCCACCACCAAATACACAGCTAAAAGCAAGATCTTCACCATGAGGGGAAAGTGTGAATAGATCGAGATGTTAACCTCTATGTATTTAACTTTAACCATCTTTGTTCCCAACTACTATTCAGGAAATTATGAAATTAACCTGCTAAAGCAAACACCCACGTTGCATGCACTGTTCCTGTATTCTTTGTTCAGTTACACCTTTCGTATTTTAGGAATGGACAACAAATTTAATGAATCCTTTTGCAACTGTTAACATAACCCGCCTCCCAGCCAAAAAAACCCAGCACGTTTTTGCTAATGTAATGCTAATGTAAACTTAGTAATATAAGTACTGACCACAATTGTATGTGCAAAAATTGCTTAACTTCTTAGAGTTGTAAGGATTTCCAGTATATCATACAATTAACTGTACATTGGCTGATCTCAAGTACAGGGGAAAAAATTAATATAAAGTTAACTTAGGTTTAAAATGTTAACAATTATTAACAAATTAAATTGTTATTTTATTTTAATACCATAATAAAAGAATCTCTGACATTTTTCCAAGGCAAAAACACTTAAGGAAGGTTGTGGAAAAAAAATTGTGTTTTCTGTTTAATATAACCTTGATGATGTGAATGTTTCCATGTTAACCTTGCAGACGTAGAGTCTTTGAGTCTGGCTGCATCCCAGGCACACTTAGGCAACGCACCAAACACACGAAGCAAAAGATTTGTTGAAATCACAGATGTCGCGCTACAGCTTTTTTAGAGGCTTTGCTTTTGCTCAACTGACATCTTAAGAGAAAGGATTTAAGGACAGCCCCAAAGTAGCTAAAAACGGATTTTGCATACACAAGATTTGCCAATGGCCTGAAAATGCAGTCTGCTGTGGTATACAAACATAAGAGATACAGACCTAATACTGTCAAGCTGCTTTTCTGGAACAGCTAATAGATTTTTACCAGGTAGCAGAGATTTTCAGTATATTTTCTACAGCAATATGTAGGACAACAAAGCATTCTGCTGATGTAAGAATATGAAAACACCATTTCAAATGTATGGCAAATTGAAAACGGGAAAGCTCTGGAAGAAGCTTGTGTGTATGTATAGATATATATTTTCACTAACAAAATTACATATGAAAGACTTATACACAATAAAAAGAAATCTTCCTTCCACCACAGTATCACTAAAGAGTAAATCAAAATACTGTAAAAAATACCTTATAATAACACAAGGCATGAATATCAGTAATTTATTAAAAAGTTCCTTTACAGTTGTTAGTTTTATGCAACATTACCTAGAGATTGATATCTAAGTTATCATATTGATCTACTCTCCAAAACTGAAAGCAATACAGACTAGCTAGAGAGAGGATGCGTAAGAAATTCATAAAGTGTGAAATCACAAACTCACTATCATTTTGCTGTTCTCTTCCCACACTGCACAGGATTGCTCTGACAGTGATGGGGACTCCAACCAAGGAGCCAAGAACCTGGCACTATGGGTGCAGTGAGGTTTCCTGGTATATGAGAGTGAAAGAACAAACTAGTGGCTGGACTTCTAGAACATTTCTTTTCCCATAAAACATCTAATGAAGCTGTCTCTAGGAGAAGACTTTGTTAATAAAATTATAAATCATCCTCTTGGCTCCAACAGAGGTCACTTAAAAGGTCCTCAGCGTCTCTCAGAAGAGCCTTACTTCTACAGAAACTGTGTCATCTTTGACAAATGATGCTGAGAAGCATGAATAAAACAAGCAAGTCGGGATTTGAATTGAGAGATGGGTAACTTTTATTAGACTACGCAGAAATAGTAATAATAATAATATTATAACAACAACAACGATAACAGTAATAATAATAATAATGTAATGAAAGTTTGTGGTGTACATAAACCCTCCCCCAAGAGTGAAGCAAAACCCAGGCTTTGAATAGAATGTAAAACATTGCATAAGCATAAATAACCCTCACTTCTCATTTTAAATGTCTATATAAAATAAAGTAAGGATTTTTTCCATTAGGTAAATTTCATCTTGTAACACTTCATTAGTCCAAATAATGAACACATTATGCACGAGCACACAAGAAAGCTTACAGAACAATAAAAACTTTTCCACAAGGGTTTTTACTTTTCGACATTAAGAGAACAGAACCTGGGACCCCTCCGGCCGCGCCACAGAAACCCGCATTCACGCTGAGGTTGGAAGTCATTCTCCACCCCAACCGTTTCACGTCTCTTTGCCGAGCTCCAATTGCCATTCCCTCCACAATTTGCAGAGCTCTTGGACATAATTACACCTCACAGGAAAACTGACCTTAGAAATCACATTTCAAGTTCTCTCTACCTTGCCTTGCTCTGACTCACTATAGATGGCAAGCAAGATAGGATTAACCAAAGAGGCTCAACTATATCTTGCAGTTAGGAGATAATCACCAATTATTGCTTCAGACAAATCTGATTTAGCCTTACTGCAAAAGGAGAATTGTATGACAGGGAGAGAAAGGAGGAAAGAGACCTTAAGATTTTGATAAAGCAAACGGATTTTCCACTAAGAAAATCAAATTTTGTACTTGAAGCGTTCTCTCCTGATTAATAACACTATATTTTCTAAAGAAATTCTGAACTAAATCGAGTTATTGATCAATTGGGGTTTTTATTTGATTCACTGCTGGCACACATTTCTTTTTATCTAAGTAATTATGTAGTAAAAATAATAATACATGGTCATCACCATGAAAGCTGAGTGCCTTACAAATTCTAAGAGGAATGTAATAAATGACTTCCTTGTTTCATTGAAAGCCTTGTCTAAAGTGAGTTTCTCTATAATTAGATGTATACACCATAAATAAGAAAAACACGCTGATTTACACTGGTTGATAAGAAACACCTTGTTTCACAGTATAACTCATTTCTATCAAAAATCACTGTATCATTAATTTTACTTAAATGTGACATGTAATTTTATTGCATATCTTCACATTATGAAGAACAAAAGGATAAACAAGCAACATTTGGCATATTTTAATGTCTTTTCTTCCTAAGATTTAAATTTTAAAAAATCAGTGAAGGTTTAGAGGAAGAATTACAGATCACTGTTACAAGCCAGTTGTTCTGGATAAATTCCCAAAGTGCTCACACTTCCTAGTAGTTATGGATATCTCACCTACGGGGCAACAGAGAAGTTATGGATACCCCATCACTGGAAGTGTTCAAAGTCTAGTTTGATGGGGCTTTGAGCAACCTGATCTAGCAAAAGCTGTCCCTGGCCACGGCAGGTGGCTTGGACTAGATGATCTTTGAAGGTCCTTTCCAACCCAAACCATTCTCTGATTCTATGATTTTGTTTTATCACAACAGATTTTAAATTTATATGACAGCAAGAGGCTTTCAAAACCACTGGTTGTTGAGAATGATTATGGAAGCCTACCAATCCGGTGATGACAGAAAGAGCAGCCCAGTACTGTCCATCTACACTCTAAGGCAGAAATTTGGCAGATTTGGGTCAGGTAAGAAAAATAACAGCACATATTAAAACTTTAGTAAAAGTATATAAATCTTCCATTGTCCACAAAGATGTTCATCTTCTCCGTGTCTACAAAGGTGTCTTCCAATGGTGGACTTGGCTATGCAAAAAAAAATCCTCCCCGACACAACCGTTAGATACATTTATCACCAATCAATCATTGGACTAAAATTCCCTCAGAAATCATAAACTGTATTATAGTCTTAATTGCCTTCTCAAAAACAAGCAAAAAAATAAGCAGCATGCCATAAAGGAGAGCATATCATGGGTAATGAGATTCCACAGGTGTACCTTTAATTTTACGCTACTCTGATGCAATACATATTTATCGAATTAGAGGAAAACTAGTAAATAGCAGCAGATTCACTGACTAAACAAGCTGGGAAGATCTATATGGAGGTAAAATTATCTTCCGATTCTAAAAGAGGCTTTAATATACTACTGAATGTACTAATATACATACAAGGTACAAAAACCTATTATCGTTTTCACCAGACACATAATTCCTATTTATGATACACAATGTTGTGTATCGTCTGTAATCACCAATTTAGATTATAAAAACCCTCAAGCAGTGGAACCAATAAATCATAGAATAGCTTAGAGCTATTAGAAAACATTAATTCTATTCTCAAAGCTAAATTACATTTCACAATTTCTATCAATGGATTTGAATGGAACCTTGAAACGATTAATGTTTTATCAGAGATAGCACAGACAGCAAACACAGAGGCTGCCATTTAGAATTTAATGCCGGTACTGTGTTAGTGACCAAGTTAAAACTGATAGACTTATCACCAGTCCCAGCACTGTTGAGCACAACAGATTGCAAAAGTAAACCATGGATTTGTAATTAAGTCTGCAAGCTAGCAGGCTCAATATTTGGTGGTCGACGTGAGGTTTTGCCAGCCACAACTCTGTAACAGTCACGATACACTTGTGCCAAGGAAACATTCACTCATTACTGGTATCAGCATAATTGAAATGTATGCATTTAATTCAGGTGTCTGAACCAAGGCTCCCTCTGCTGTCAGATGAACTTTCGGAAAAGGTGACTCAGAGCACTCCTAGGCAGTGTTCTCCATGTACTACGTACTCCTACTCCCAATATAAGAATAAAAACAATTAAGTCAAATAGTGTGACTATTCCTGTTAATGTTCCCCATCCAAGAGTGAGGTTGCACAGAAGAGAACGTCAGACCTTTCTGTCCAGGCACCTGTTACAACAAGGTGAAAAAGCACCATTTCAATACAGAAGAAGTGAGGCACTGCTACCCAAGGCCTGGGGACCATAACAGTCATGGTAAGTGACTGAAAAAGGCAGTAAAGCAAAGATCAGAACAATATCTACATCTTCTGATCGCTAGTATCTTCATCCAACCTTTCCTAAAAGTTGTATTTAAATACAGTCACTAAGCTGTACAGCAGATGGTAACATGACCAGCATAGAGAGAGTATAAAACAGTCAGGTGTCACAAACAGTGGGGTTTACTTGCAGGAAAGAGGCAAAATTTAAACATGCAAAAATAGGAAGATAAGTGATCATGTATCACAAGATTAAAATATGTGTGTGTATACATATACAAAAACTCAGAAGTAAGCCACATGAAGAGGAACGAGACATTTCCGATGAGCTCACCATCATTTGCTACAAGCCTCAGTAAAGCATCTAACACTGATGCAAGTGGTGCCAGTTTCCCAAACTTCAAAATATACTATGGAGGATCCATCTTTATAACTAAACAAACTACCAATTAGTTCATTTATGGCAAATATAGATAAATGCACAATGCATATAAAGAGAGAAAACACGATATTGTGGTAAAGCTGATGGATAAGACTGTTGTGAAGAAAGTAGTAGTGTATTTTGTTTAAATTAAAAATGCTTTGTTACTTCCCTGCTTTCAAAAAGAAAATTGAGTTTTCTGTAGCAATAAATTATTTATTAAACCAGAATCATTTGTCAATATTTTTCCTGAAAAAAGAAACAAAAATAACACCATATCTACATGATTTTTATCATTATTTTCTCACATAAGAGCAACTTGTGTCTATATTACCTGTGTAAAAATATCTCTTCAAACAGTAGTAAATTTTCTCTCCCCCAGAAGGCTTTCTTTACATGGAAGTACAGAATGGGCTTTGTTTAGTTTTATGTTCACCTAAAACTGCCATTATTTTTAGTAGTGCTGTGTTTTCAGTAATATTTCTATTAATTTTTTCTCTGCTCAATGGAATTACAGATTAAATCTTGTCACTTCTCTAAAGCAAAAAGAGAATCGTTCTCAACAAAATGATCTCATATATAGTGCAAAGGACCTTGTTAGAAAAGAAAAATCAATTAGGAGAGAGAATAATCACAGAAATTGTCTTCGCCTTTAAAACAAAACTACAGCTGAGTTGTTCTTCCTACTTCTAAAATTCCTCCTTCAAAGGAATACTTAAGAAAGCTTATGGGGAAACTGGGTAGAGGAAAGAGCACCAATAAAGTTATGCTTGACTCTGGTAATTAACAGCAAGTTGGACTAATCACAAATTGGTGAGAAAAGTTGGATTTTCGTTTCTTTGCATTTTCTAATCTGAAAATTAAAGACCTGGTTAAATGCTTTCATCAGCTGTGAATGATATTTTAATCAAATAGGTGCTAGTGTTTTGCTAGAAGACACTTTTTGGAAAAGCTAAGACCTCTACTAAACATGGAAGGAAGCCTCTCATTTGCCCTTGTAAAAATAAATTGAGGTGTGCTTCTAGATACCTTCGGAACACCAACCCTTCCCCAGATCAAAAAGCCTGTGTCTGAAATGCTCTTGATGCAACTATATATTTCTGTTCAATCAGACCATTGTCAAAAACGTATTGACAACAGGATTACTAGTAAAAACAACTCTCTCTGACTCACTGCTTTGTTCGCTGACTCCTTGGCTAACAGCCATCCACTTAGAAATGATTTAGATAAGAAAAGATGTCTACCATTTTCTGTAGTTGTAGAGGACTTAAAAGACCTGCAGTAGCAGGAATCTGAGAGTTTGTCTGTTTTCCGTTACAGGAAAATTAATAGGTAAGGCAAAGATTCATAAATGAAAATTTTCATCTAAATTTGCTAGATTGAATAAGGTTATCATTCTAAATAGAGAAAGGGAAGGAGAAACAAAATAACACCTTTGGCAAATGAAGGTTTTTGTGAAATTACTCTATTGCTGCTCTTTCTCACGGCTCTGTGAGAAAGCCAAGATTCATTTCTAACTTTTTATTATTGTTTACTGCCACTGCTCCCTTCTCTCATGTCTTTTTTCTTCTTTCATTACCCGGTTTCCTTCCCTAATCAAACATACATCCAGACTGCCAGCACACTTTCCTTCCTACCCTTGTTCCAGCACATCTGTTGTTTCAGAGCCGCTCGGTACGAAAAAGTGGTGTGAGTCAGTGTATTTCGGCCTCGACCCAGCCCAACCAGTACCCAGTGTCCACAGTTTATGTCCTGTATTGCTAAAACTGGCCTAAGTAAATATCTGGACAATAGAGCTGTTGTTAAAAGCTGACATCCTCCAATCCCTGTTGGTAGCCTGTTATACAGAAACTCAAACTCCAGTTGTTTAAGCTTAATTTCATGGGAACAATTCGCACAAAGCATTTTTATTATGAAAAACACAATTTTTATCCTAATACATAATTTTGTGGATTTGGCCTCTTTTTTTCAGTCCTCTATGATTAGACTGAAGTGCTTATTGCAGTTTACCTCTCTGAACTTACAAGGTTTCTTCACCCACTTCCTTTGCCCATTCTCTATACCAGAAGGACTGATAGCAAGTTGCAGAGCATCTCTGAAGGGGACAGTAAAAAAAAAAAAAAAAAAAAAAAAAATCAAGTCACAACTGAAATAGAGACCCCCTGTCAAATCACATATGAGTATTCTAAATAAATGATAACCATCTCTGAAGAGCAGAATATCTCTTCTGGTCATAAAAGTCAAAGGCTAACCAAGAGACAATACAGACTCTTAGTTTCAGCATTATGATTACTTTTGTAAAATGCCTTGTTGCCATTTGTTCCAGTACGTCTCATCTAAGTATTAAATAGCTGCAGTGCGTTTGGCATACTAAGGCTTTCTGATTTATGCTAGTAACATTAATTTGAAAGCAATAAACCCAAGCAGAAAAAGTCACATTTCTTTTGTTCAGGAAATAAAACTGCCTTCAGCAATAGTCAATCCATATAGATGACTTAGTGGAAATCTAACTGTAATCTGGTTTTACTGTATCTCCTAGAAAGACTTCAGCTTTAAAAGAAAATCAGCTTCCAGGGAACAATAAGACTGACAGTTCATGTAAGAATTTAAGAGACAATAGCATGTTAGAATACACATGTCTATGTGTGTATATATACGTACAAAATATATATGTACATGTCATAAAGGCACTATTATCACCTATTTAGAGATGAAGGGCAAACTGTGTAACATATATAGGAAGAGAACAATATAAAAGAGCTTTCATTGTACACACATTTGTATAAGCTCAGTTAAGGCTCTTCTTGCAATAACACGGATTTGCTTAGAGTTTCAAAAGCCCCAAAGGAAAAAGACAGTGTAAGTTCAAAGGCAAGGCAAAATTAACAATTTAAAAAATCATAAAACATATTTAAAGATAAGGAGTAAGGAAATGATAAGTTCTTTTCCATCCAATTTTATAAAAAGGAAGTGGAATAGAGACATTTGTAATGCCAAAAAGTTAAATAGATGCATGAAACAAAAGTCAGTAACTCAAAGGTCATAACAGGATGCTGGAAAACAATTATTACATGTGTTTTTCTTTCCCCCCACAATTAGAATTCAGCAACAATATATAATGAGTCTTTGTTCAAATTATTATTTTGACTGGTAATACCATAACATCCTGACAATCCAAAATTTATATAAGGTAGAGCTAAGAAGAGTTTGAGACACATCCCTCAACTATCTGGCCTTCTTCAGTGAGGAGAAAATGGAAGAAAGAAGTATATTATCGTCTGATAAGGTGGTTTTACACCCTTCCTTTTCAAAATCCTGAACAACTAACCACACACAACATTAGCAACACCTCGACAAGCCTGGAAGCCTGGGGAAGTGCCAAGAAGGATCCATTTCCTATTGCAATCATCTCATCCCACTCAAACCCAGACTCAGCAAAGCATTTAATACTTGAGGTTAAATTTCAGTTTAAATAGTTGCAATGAAATCGATGTAACTGTTCACTGTCCAAGTTCTTTACTGAACTGTGTCTACAGGAAAGGAACCACCTATTTTATGGATACAGAAAAGCACAGAAGTCACCTTTAAAAAAAAGAAAAAAAGGAGAGAGCAGGAGTATGCATAAGCACAGAAACTGCCCATCGTTTGGAGCAGTATCTTCCAAAAGCATCCACCTTTACGTAAGAAATAGAAACCGTAAGAAGACCTAAGTGTCAGATAATAATACTAAACTATGATTATAAAGTCCATACTCTCATTAATTTGGGCAAAACTAAAGCTGCTAAGGCTTAATAACATGTTTTAACTGTATTTAGTTGGGATAGTAACTGTGCCTCATTTACCACAGTTGCATAAATAATATTCATTGCATGTTTGCTTAGAAAAGACAGTTTTTCTGATACTGTGTGGCCGTAGGTTGAATAAATGATGCTTTTAATCACAGCGATGATTTTTTGTTTACATCTTGTACTGCAGCTTCCCTCAGTTGTGCAACCCACACCTCTGACACACTCAGTGGCTCAGGAATGGGGGAAAAAAATCAAAAATTTGGGCCTAGTTAGAGCTCTGCCATGGACATCGCAGTGTCTGAGGCACAAGCAATTTAAAGTTATTCTTCTCCATCAAAGTCGGCCATTTTGACCACTTTCAGAGGTCATGTGAAGTTACCTGATCCCAAAGAGAAGGGCTGGGACATGTGGCAGATACGGTAGTGTCTGACACACAGCGTGGTATTTACGTTCTCATACAGAAATCAAATATATAAAAATTACCCATTTTAAAAAGTGTTTCTGTTATCTCTTTCCAGCCCTGAGAAAGGCAAAACTAAATGGTCTTTCTTAATGTGATTGTTTTAAAAAAAAACCTACATGCTTTTTATTCTTTAATTTTGATGATGCTTTTGTTAAAAAAAAATATTTTCTGAGATAATTTATTTAGGAAATATATTTTCCTTGTCTAGACTCAAATGACAGAGTCCCAGGGATGTGCCGTGGGCTGTCTGAGGCTGCAAACCCCAGGTGCTCACAGAGGTGCCCGGAGTCACCCTGCTGGGGCGGCACCACTGACAGGAAATGTTGGGAATCGGGCTCAAAAATGCTTCCTCCAAGCAGAAGAACAGGACTCCTAACCAAGTTTTTGCTCATGGGTCACTCAATTAAAGCTTGCTTGGCAAGTAACCTGGAGTAGGCCTGGAGACCACCGAGCAGGATCTGATCCTGCAGGCCACGTGTAAGGCACGGCACCCGCAGCAGCCAGGCCAGCCCGTGATGGATGGGGAAAGACCCCTGACACCGCTGGGCAGCTTCCTTGCTTTTATCCATTTATTTGCTTGAGTCAATATTATCTGAGAGCATGTTTGAATTTAATTTCCTTCGGTTTTAACAAGCACATCTTCTAAAAGAAAATCACATTTAGAAAAAGCCCACTGTATCTGGTGCTCACAGATAAAATCTCAGCCAAGCGCACAAGACGGCTCTACTCATGACACCACGGCTTTCCCCCCCCCAACATCGATACAATCTCCCCGCAAGTGTTCGATACACTCCCAACCCCAGCATGGCTCCCGCCGCGCCCACGCAAGGTCAATAAACCGCCTTCTCCAAGTAATATCCTGCCCAGGCAGGAAGCCGCGGGGCGGCAGAGCTCTCGTTAGCAGAGCACCCACCCGGCCGGCATAATTAAAGATCTTCTGAGGTATACTCCATTATCCTTGAGAGGTGTGGGAATGGAAGTGCAGACACCCAACAAAGCAATATCTAATAAAAGCAATGGTCAAGAGGTGGAAACAGTAGCAGCAGACAGAAAAGTCACCCAAAACCCCCATTTTGCAGACGGGCAGAAATCCACTCACACATGCTTAAGTTTTTAATGCTTTTGTATGGTTGCCAAGAATGCACTCCTTTTTCCTTATTAAAAGAAGAAATATTTAAGCTTACTATATTTCTAGTTGTCAGAATACATGACAGAATATTCTGGAATTTAGACTTAGGCCCCTACACAAAACAGCCTGAGTATACATACCCCAAAATATTTTGGTTCATTAAGCCTCGAAGAGGACCATTTTTACAATCCATTCTAGATAAAACTTCAAAGATACCACGTGAAAAAAGTCACGTTAAGACCTGTCAACTCACACTGAGAAAACTGAAACGGAGGCGATTCTCTTATTACACACTGTATTAAATATTTTATTCCTCTGAGTTGTAAAGACCTGTCAAAGCAATTTTTTTTGTTAGCAATGCCCTACTATAAATTACCTACCACATATTTAAAACATATATACACACACAAGTTAGGTTTTCCATAAATCTCTACCATTTCAGATTTTTTTTTAGTTTTCATGTCTCACACAATAGACAGATGCACAAACCATTTTTCTATCGCTGTACAACCTCAAATATAATAAGTCTTTATGGCCTGAAATATGAGCTTTTAACAACATCTGTGCAGTTAGAAAATATAACTCAGCTTCCTAATCACTGTAGGGAATACGAGTCTTTTCAAAAGTACTACCTATTGTAAATACATATTAGTGGCACAATGTTAAAATGATTATATTTTTATTTAATTACAATCCACTCTACATGGCAGTTCACGTAGCCTAGATCACAATTAATCTTGATTAGCGAAACCTGCAGCATAGTACTGCTCAGAGTAATCAGGATGATTACACAACATATGATCTTTATGTTTCTGTTTTGTCTCCACAGCGGTTATCAGATACTTATCAATTTTCTAGCCCGGAAGAAAGTTTAGACAGGATGGCAACACAGGAACCAGCTAACCTGAATGTATTTGACTTTAGCTTCAGAAAAGCCACGAAGACCAAAGAGATTTATCTTGCAAGGGTTTTGATTTTTATGTTTTTTGAAAAATCAAGTTCCAAACAGTTAAATATTTCAGAATAAATCCTCTGCCAAAATGAACACAAGCAAAAATACTACGATGAGCTAGCTGCCATAAACTACCTGCACCGAAGGAACCTATAAAAATTGATTCTTTATTGAGAACAGCAAGTTTTAGTACCCTGTTTAATTCAGATTATAAACTTTCCCCTAAGGTTCATCAGTTTTGTTAGGGGCATGTTCCTTTTATTTGCCTCTTATGCCAAGCACAGGGGGTTTTTTTACTAATAGTTCAAATTGATGCTCATGACAGCAGGGTGGGAAAAAGAAAGAAATCTTTTCAAAGGAAAGGAAAGGAGGGCAGAGACTAGGACTGAGTAATAAAAGGTCCTGGGCAAGAAGAATGAGGAACTCGAACTATACAGATAAAAGAACTGAGACAAAAGCAAGGCCAGATGGAAGAGGCAGGAAGGGAGCAAGTGAAATATACGCAATTCAGTAGAAAGGGGCAGAAGAGTCTTCACCACCCAACATTCATGCTCTCCCCTAGTCAATAACTGAAAACACACCTCTTAGGTACTGCACCTAACATGTTAAACTGCACCATATGTTAAACATATGGCTTATCTCCTGCTTACCTGCACGCAAAGTGAGACTGAGGGCAATACCCTACTTCTATGCATTACAGCATTAGCAGAGGTTTGGGCAGCAGAACTAAGCTCTCAATAATCAGCTGGAGCCAAATGTGCTTTCCAGTTCGCATTTTACAGCCACAAGAAATGACACCCAAGGAGGAAAAGAAATATAAACTACTATATGGAAATTGAAAATGTACATATAGAGCTTTAATTCTAGCATTGCTTCATGAGTCCTTCATTTAGTTACTTAATTATTATTTTAATATTTTGCAATTATTAATATGAGCACCTATGGATTATTTACACACACAGGTAGAAACTTTTGAGACTGTGTGAAGGAGGTAAATAAACAATGAAATCAATAGTGAAAGACTAATTTTGCAAAAGTCTGAAGTTTTCAGGTGTATATACACATCTATACTTATACGTCATGTATTATGAAAGATAAGTAGAAATACCTGTTCTTGAAATCAGTACTGAATGATCTATATTCTTTTGTGCCTGTATTCCAAATTACCTTTGTGAGCAATATTTTCTCCAAGAACAATTTATATGCTAGATGTGAAATGCATCAATAAAATTTTGTATTATTTTTGAACATGGCCTGACAATAAAACAGTATTAAAAACATCTTCTTTCCTGCCCTTAGCTGAACCTCAGAACTTCCAGTAGGACATTTCTGCATTTATGATCTAATCAGTGGGGTCAACGAGAGCCACTGACCATGAAATGGAAAGAAACGTTTCAGTGGTTATATAATGATACCTTAACGCAGCTTCTCGTTAATCAATGACTGCCATTAGCAAGCCTCTGAAGAAGGAAGATTTGCAATGACTCTGTAATTAGGCAGCTAACTACAACTGTCACTATGAAAAAAAAAAAACAAAACAAACCCACACCAAACCACACACACCAAACACAAGGAAACAGGGAAAGAGTGAAAGAATTAAATCACAGAAAAACAATTACTCCACAGATGTTCAATAAAGGCAGAATTAAGTCCCAAGCAGCCTGGTAACTTAAAGCTGTGTAACTGTGCTAGCAATTTCAAGTTTCTTGAGAAACTACTGTGGGAGTGTCACTGCCAGTAATATAAAACAGATGTTAAATGTTTTACCAATATATGCATTATACATTAGGTACATTCCCTGAAATTTCATTTTAATAAATTTATCCAGTCACAGTACGTCATTTAACTTTGCTTCACTTTTAGAACTTTTTTGACTTGCATCCTACCATGAACAACAGTTTTATCCACATAGGAAACCCAGTGTGCAAATATAAATTCTTGCAGTAAAACAACTGTTCAATTAGATGGTATAGTCCAGGTTTCTGCAAAAAAAGAAACCATAATATAGAAGAGTTTAATAGTTTTTTCACTTTTTATCATTTTGCTAATCCTCATTCATCTGCAAGTTAATAAATTAATGAATGCTAATTACATAATTAGAATGAAAACTCCTCTGACCAGGAACTTCATTTCTGTAAAGTGCTGATCTCATTGACTGTGCCCTATAAATGATAATGACAGAGCTTGACTATGAACAGTGACATTAGAACATCAGAATATTGTACTCTTCTGGGAATATAAATACCACAGCTAGTATATTACATCTTAAATATTGCAAAAAATACACCCTCCAGAAGGCAGCCAGTTCATACATTTTTACAAACCTCGGTGACCTCTGTGATAATACAGAATTCTTTTTCCTAGCGGTCAAGCTACCATTTCTCAACCTCTGCAGCATTTACTGGGATTTCCCACTAGCGCAGCCTACACTATCTCCAATCAATAAACTAGAAACCAATGTAAAAATTACAGTTGAAGTATGTGATATCGTCAGAGGCAGCATGACAGCCGTTCTCCGCACTGTCTGTTAGGTAGCTATACAGAAAGCATACACACTCAGGCGCTTAGGACTAATACAACTGCTATTGCCACAGCTCCCAGTTTGCTAAACTAAGAAATTTCACAATGGATGTTTTGAAAGAGTTTTCTTCATGTCAAACTTGAATTCAAGATCTGCAGCCAAATAGAAACTTTGCAACAGAAGCACTAACTTTAATATTAATTTGATCCACACTGCTAAAAACCATGTTGCTCCAGAACGCAGCATGCGAGACTACTGCTCATGTTCCTCTTATGCTGCTCCCCATATTACTCTCCTACTGCTGCCCATCTCATCACGAACTACATTTTAGCTCCTATTGAGTTGCAGCATATTATCCCTTGGGATCTTCCAGCTGCCACAGCAGATCTGTGACTAGACTACCATCAAGAATTGGTTAATAGCATAAATCATTGCATCCCCTGATCAAGACTAAAACTTCTCTGATTCTTCATAATTGAATCATTTACCCTCCTTCATTTATTCTTGAAATATGAAAATAGGAAGCCATTCCAATACATGTTGTTTATACGCCTCCTCAGATATATACAGTACTGATCAATAATTTTTCAATTTAAACTATACCGGATTGAAATAATTTTTCTTAGTGATGACAGTGCTTCTGAACAAAGGTAGTGAAGATGAAAAATGAGTTTTAGAAAACCAGAAACATCATCCAGTACCAGCTACAAAACTCCAGGTGAATATACACGAGGAATATCCAAAATGCTCCAAATCCCTAGTAAAGAAAAGCTTATATTCTCTTCAAGTAGCAGCACTTTTCTGTACATCTTCCCATGTGTTCTCTGTGTTCTTCCATGTGTTAACGAAAGATCCCATGCAAAGATATCAATTTTCACCCTGGTACCTTAAGGCAAAACCTGCTGCTTTCCTCACATTCTTAGAAGAATACCTAACCTCTTCCCAAGGGTGGAATTTTGCTGCTCCATTATTTTTGCCAACTTCAAATTGAAAGATGTTCCCTCTTGTTCATGTGGCTGGGCGGGAAAGGCACACAGCCAAGTGAAATGAAAATATATCCGCACCCTGTTCAAAATAAACAAGCCATGACATGGAAAAAAAGAAGAAAGAAAGAAAAGAAAAACACATCCGGAAAACTAATAATTTTTCTGTTAAATGAAGATTCTGTTAAATTCAATTTAATGTTTTCTAAAAATGGAAGCTATAAATACAAAGCTGAAAGTTATTAATAAATCTTATAGTTGAAAAAAAAAAGGATGGTCCAACATTTAATAAGCTAAATTGGCACTTAACAGTGCAGTAAGGTCGTAAGTTTTGGAGTGTGATTTGAAGATCTGATCCTTGGCGTCCAGGTTAGTTCAACCACCCGTGACCTGCACTGGGGCCAGCTGGCTTCGCGTTGAAGCAGGTTAAGTCCTTATATGATTTTTTCTGCTAGCCAGGGGATTAACGGTGGTAGTAATTTCCTACAGAGCAGTAATAACACAAACGAAAGGAGTTTCTACAGCGATCAGCTGACCTTTCATTAGCTCTCCAGCTGTAAACCTATAACAAAAATATTTTATTTTCCAACAGGGTTACTCTAAAAATACATATCACAAAAGGCCAGATGGCACCAAATAAGGGTACTAGAAGAATGAAAAACTTACAGATCCCTAAAAATAGGAAGAAATATGCATGTATTTAATGTTCAGCATCTCAGGTGACTCATAAATCTTAGTATTAAGCCATCTGCTCAGCTCTCATCTCCAATAATTCAGTCCTTATGTTGAATTATACTCCTTAGTTATTTTTGTAAACACCTCCAAAATGTTGTATCACTCCTGGTGTATGTTTCCCAGCCTGCAAGAGATGCCATAGGACATGTGGCTACCACTGCGCCTCAGCAGAATCAAAGGAGAAACATGAATCTCCACCTTCTGCTGAAGGTTCACAGACATGGTTCCCACCAAGGCTACGGTAGACAGTCTATTATGTTAATGTAACTAATGGCTTCAAGACCGTAGGTGCCAGAGAAAATGCAGTAGTCAACTCATTACTGTCAAGAAGTTTATGATGTTATACAGTCATGCTTATGACGTTTGATTACAGGAGCCAGCAGGAGGACAAATAAATTTGGCTGCAAATATGCTAGCTCATTTAAAAGCAAATCCATTTAGTACTACCAAACACACCAAGAGTATGTACATTTTGTAGAGTGACAGACACTTTTATAAATTGCCCAGCCTTCTCAGAGACAGCAATTCTTTGTCAAAGAGGATTTTGTTGTTTTTTCTAGAGAATGCTGCCATAACATACTATCATGGTCCAAGCCAACCAGGATGCTGAGCTTATTATATTAATTTTAATTGCAAATTAACAACTCAGGAACATCAGCCAGTCTTTGCAGAGTAGACGGTTTTCAGAAGAACCTCCACTTTTCTGTTATGATGGTTCTGAAAGCTTCAAGATATATGCAATAATGTAACAAACCTCAGGAAAAAAAAAAAAGGGCAAGAGAAAAGAAGTAAAACTGTTGCCTTCTCCACTAAGAAAAGTAATTTCAGCAGATAGAGCCTGTGCTCTGCACAAAAGACATTCCTTCTTTGCCCAGTTTAGCCGAGTCCAAATTTTCCCAGCGACCTTGCCTAGATTAAATTTGCAGTCAAGCAATCTTATCTTTTAAATCAACAAATTGGATTAGTAACACTCTGAGCCGGGAAGCAGAGTTTTCACACACCCAATTTAGACCCCCCAAAATTCCCAATCATGTCCAAATTAGCTAACTACTTGTTATGTCCAAAATTTCTTTCAGAAGAAGATTTCAAAAAAAGATCATAATTGGCTACAAGCTGAGACATCGCTTGCAAACTGCTACAAAATCCTTATATATAGGTATAAATACACAAAGACACACTTCCAAAACAGCAGCAACAAAAGCAATAAGTGGTTGTAGAAGGAGCACATGTGATTGCTTGGAGCTTTACTTGCTGGCCAGTTTGGGATCTACATTTGAAACATTGTAGAAAGCACTGAGTGGTATCACCAACTTACGAAGAACTAAAACCAACCTGACCTAAGGTACAGGAGCAGGTCTCCAGAGGAGCTGCCCCTTTACTTGTCCTAAGAACTGATCAATATTGCTCCTTAAGCAAGGTTATTGCTGGGAAGAAACCTGAACGTTTGCATAGATCTCATGTACCCTATCCTTTTGCATATTAAATATTAATATGAGGAAGGTCACAAAGAGCCAAAATGTCAATAACTAATCAAAGTAGAAATAAAATGAAAGATTTATTTCACTGCTCATCACCATTTCAATACTTTGCATACCACAGGCCACTAAATGCACTCTTCTGAAAGAAACATTCAGCTTGGTAGACGGGAGGATTTAAGGAGGGAAGCACGTGGATTAGGTCTCCCTCCTTTGAAAGCTGCTTCATCATCTTTTCCAACTGCATTTCAGCTGAATCCTGGGCAGCACCTGGACCCTGAATACTTGGGGTGGTGTGGTTCTTTGTTTTTTATTTTTACCCTTCATAATGTATTTTTAAGCAAAGTGACAATAAACATATAACAATCATAATGAATTACTCTCTACAAGGAGATGGAGAGGAGAAGGGGATTAGGAACGGCTTTTTATGTACCAGTGCAAACAGCAGCAGCTGAAAGCCACTGCACATCTCCCTGTGAATCCTGCTGTGAAAACGTGAATTTTGACAAAGTCTGAGAGACTCTGAAGCTGCTCTCTGCCTTACCTGTGTTAAAAGGCTGCACGCAACATGGTTGAGGTCCCTGTGGGACCAGAGCTTTGGAAGAGGATTCACCTATTTGGATAATCAATCACAGGACCGTGTTTTGAAGTACACAGCTATTGCTGAATTTCAAAGTTTTTCTTTATTGTTATTTACATTGTCTTAGAACTATGGATATTCACTGAAAAGACTGCAGAATCGCACCACAGCATTAATTGTTATAAGAAATACACTTCAATAAGATAGTTACAAGCTGTTTTTCTATAAAACATATTCATATCTTGTATGTATCTAATACGCACGCAATAGGTATTAGTTCTAGCAAGCAGAATGCTATTTACCACCAGTGTCACGTATTAAACATTTTCAATTTATTTTCCCAACAGTAGGTGTTAAAATTATATTCCTGCCACAACGTTCTCATCCACACCTTAACATGAAGAGTTTAAACTAATCTGATCTCTCGTCAATCTTATTGGGAAAAACCTACGATCGTGGCCACTTTCCATAAATACAGCACAAGTGTGGGGGGGTCTGTTTTGTTTACCAAATTTGGGCATCAGACCAGAAAACTGATATCTCGGTTATATCACCAACTTGAGGATGAGTTGGCAGTTTCTGTTTTACTATTTGAAAATGCTCTGATTACTGACAAAGGCTAAAAGAAACTGACTGAAAGGAGCATCTCCTCTGCATGAGCCCCTCATGCTGTGCAGGTGAGCACTGCTAGGACTGTATGACAAGCTGCTGCCTGTTTCCAATCCTTATGCCCTTTTATTTTAAGTTTTGAACAGAGAACTAGTGCTCTTTAATGAAAAAGCACTTGCCCTTTAATTGTCTAGACTCTTAAGTTATCCCATCATATGTGCACACTTCTCTCCACCATGCACAAAACCACTCTTGGAGGCGATACCAATATTTCCTTGGGAGGGAGAGGGAGATTTAAAAAAAAAAAAAAAAAAAGAAAGAAAAACAACCACCACACACCACAAACGCAAGAGCCAAACCAAAATCTTTCAGTTCTGAAGATACCAAGACAATCCAAGAGGCACTAAATTCTTTAACAAAAAGAAGCCATAATCACAAACTGCATCTGCACAGCAACACCCAAAATATTACGAACTGAATACTCCAGCATGGGCCCACCAGAGAATGACACTTTGTGGACTGTTATGGATAGCAAATCCTTGTATGTGATCAATGCTTTGCATAAAATCTTCCTCTATCCATGCAGACGTATCCATAAATGCACTACCTCAGTCACCTCATCTTTACAGAAACAATCCTTAATATTTCAAGCTGACAACTCAGAAAGGATATTTTGTATCCTCTTAAAAGGGCCTTTTGTGATAAGGTGCAGTCTAGCAGTAAAAATTTGTTCTTACTGACTTACGGGTAGTTACTATCTTAATGTTAGCCTAACTAGCACAATTCATTTTCAGAAGATCCAACTGGAAGGGAGCATGCAATGTTCACATAGGACATAAGAATTTACAGACATTACAGTTGCAGCGAAGAAACATTGGGGAAAAAGGCTACAGTCTGCTGTGTATTTTTGAAATTCTGACCAGAAATTCAACACAAATCTTTAACTCTGTACTTCTGTTGCACTATGCCTTCTTTGACTTTGCCTCATTATCCTGCAGAGAGGAACAAATAGAACATCACCTTTACACCAACAGTGCTATTTTCAAAACCTGTATTTTGAAGCATCAGTATTCCTGCTCTGTTTGCAGCTGTACACACCTGCCTTTCGGTACGTGCTTCCTTCACCAGGGGAGGGAGCCGGAGACCTGCATCTCCAACTTTGCTGGCTACAGCCTCCCATCCTGCCGTAAAGACCCACCCAAGCAGGGTGGTTGTCACCGCAGGTTGTGCCTGGATTCCTGAGTCCTTGCCAAAGCCGGAGCCACAGGTGTTTGTGCTGTGAGGCAGGCTGACCCCTTTGTCACCCACTTTTGCCCCAGATGCTTCTTTGGGAGTGAGGCATATTCAAAAGACTTCACTACAGCATGGAGGAGGAACACACAAATGCCATTCACCACTACATGTACTTCCAGGCCCAGCATGCTCTTTGAGGAGGTTTTCTGGCTTTCAAAATATGGTAGTGTAAATCATGTCTAAACTGGCATACAACTGAAAAGCCACAGGACCATTCAGAGGCACATAACTAACAATACAGTTCCCATTTCTGGCAACTACCAAAATTGGTTGTTCCCAAAGTCACAAATACATGTATGATTTCTTGCAAGGTTCACCATGCTGGGTTTCCAGTCTGCTGCACCTCAGTCTCACCTCAGTGCAGCCACAAAAGCCATTTTCTAACTGACAAAGGGAGAGCAGAAAATCACAGTATCATAGAATGGTTAGAGTTGGAAGGGACCTTAAAGATCACCGAGTTCCAACACCCCTTCCACAGGCAGGGACACCTCCCACCAGACCAGGTTGCTCAAAGCCCCATCCAACCTGGCCTTGAACACTTCCAGGGATGGGGCATCCACAGCTTCTCTGGGCAGCCTGTTCCAGTATCTCACTACCCACAGAGTAAATTTCTTCCTAATATCTTATCTAAAAATACCTTCTTTTAGTTTAAAACCATTACCCCTTGTACTACCACCACACTCCCTGCTAAAGAGTCCCTCCACAAGGGAGGGACAAGGCTCTATTTGCTGGTCAAACAAAAGACTCCTCCTAGTGTAAACTTCATAAACATTTTCACCACGCAATGCCCTTCCTCAAATGAACTCCTCCTTCCTATATTTTCTTGAATTAAATTGGAACTCCTTCTTGTTCCATCCAAACACCTAGCAACAATCTAAGTCCACCTGCTTTGCTCTGCTAATCAACTTCCAGAGTCTCCCATGCCTATGCAGTGATAGATCTGCAGTGGATGCAAAATTGCAAACATCTGTTGGCAGCACTATTTCCATAATAAGATTACACAAGCCCTTGAACAACTAAGATCAAGAAAAAAATCCAGAGTCAAAAGCCTCATTAACTTCCTGGTTAATCAAAATCGGAAGTTGTCTTTAGAAGAAGGGTGACTTTTGAGATTCTCCCAAACACTGCCTTCCATGACTATAATTGGTAATTGGTAGCAGCAAAACAAAAAGTTTTAAACCACCATTTCTCAGAAGCTCTATGGCTGGTTTAGTTTGTTTGAAAATGGACAAATATTCTCAAACAGCAGCCAAAGAGGACTGCTAATGATCCCCCAACACAATGTTTCTGGGGGGGAAACAGCAGCAAAAGGTTATTTTTGCTGCCATACAGCCTAAAAAGCTTACTGCGATGATGAAGGGAGCAAGACAATATGTACAGAGGTTGGAAAATAGATGGAGCTCACAGCTGTCTTCTTTGGTAGAAGATACACGGCTTATGGCAAATATAAGCAGCACCATGAGTGATCCAGGTGGGACAAACAGCTGGGATAAGACAGTAACATCAGAGAAATGAAGCTCTCTCATCAGATTCAGTTATGAGAATAACAGATAGGACTACCATAGATTGGGAGAAAGGTGTCCTGCTCATTTGCAGCTGTCCCCTGTACCAGAGAGATCACAATATTGCACATCCAGGAGCATGCATCACCTCTCTGCAAGATGACTGCTATGGTAGTAGTCCAGAACACAGATTCTTAATAGTCTCCGGAAGAATTAACTTCTGATTCACCCAACAAGTAGTTGCAGAAGATCAACGTTGCTTTTACAACAGCAAATGCAATACAGTTAGAAACTAATTCAGTCACTGAGTTATGAAAGAGCATGACTTCAATGCTGCCTTTCGCAAGGCACAAAACAAAGAGGAAAGCCACGCTCCTTTCTTACTTCGTTTTGTGGCCTTTAACTGCAGGACAGGTAGACTCTGGGAAGGTGCAACCATTTGTGCTAGGGAAGAGCACTGACACACCTGGCTTTTGGGGGAAGGGAGGAGTGACACATTTTGGAAGGAGGAGTAGGTACTTCTACATAAGTCATCATTTGGGTAAATCTTGATAAGTCATACAAAAGATGATGAAATTCTGAGTATATGCCACATTTCTTAAGGCTATTCAAGTTTCCTTGGAATCTTATCTCCACTTTCTACTTCTGTATAAAAGATCTTAAAATTCATACTGTTTCATTTCATAGCTAATGCAGGCACAAGAATTTCCCAGTCATAATATTTTCAATACTAGATTTTGATAAGTAGCATTAAAATATCTCAACCACAAACTTACAGTGACCTCTGCTGCACAGTTAGTGCATCTTCCACACAGACTGAAAACACTGCCAAACCCGGCACTTGCAATTCTGATGCACAAGCAGTATTTTGAAAAGAATGTCACCATTTAAGCTAGAAAACCCAGAGCTCCATTTGATACTAAACAGATAAAATTTTATGCAGAGTACTGGGAGGAATATTCTGATAATCCAAAACAAACAGATAAGCTTTGGACCAAAGCTTTATATGTCACTTTGTGAGCTATTTAGTGCTATTGGCTACACCTAGTAATTTCAACTATTCACTAAAGAATTACGCTTATTCCAGTAAATTAAACAACAACAGGCTGCTTGTGCTCCCACAGTCTAAATAATGACTGTGGTGAGAGCAGCACTGGCCGCAGTACAACTAAGAATACTTAGATTTTATAAACGAGAAAATTCAGAAATCCCTGCCTGGCATACCTATAAGACTATAACAAATATTTCTATTTCTCAGAATCCTCTTTCCTAGGCTAGGTATAGTTGTCCAGACCAGCCTTGCCAACACTGGACTGCTGTTTCTCTCCAGCTGTGAATTTCAGTAGAGCAGGGCGAGCACAGAGCTGCCCTTGACGGTGCATGGCAGCAATCCTGGGAAGGGGATTGCATCTCCCACCTTCTCCCTGCGCAGTCTCCCCCACCGCCTGTTATGTGGGGGAAGCCCAACGACAACTCTAGGCCATAGCTCTCTCTGTCCAGTGGCAAGGAATTAAAAAAAAGCCCCCAAAAAAAAAGTCCAAAAAACCCCAAACTCCTCTTCAAATTGCTTCTGGTCTCGGTTTCTGAGGTTGGATAGGAGTAATATCACTTCAGCCCCTTTTCCCTCTATAGCTCTCATTTTCTTCCTGTCACCAGGCACAGCAACCATCTTCTGCTGGGAGACTCCTTTTTTCTACACAGATTTCTAAGTCCATCATCTTTCTTTTCCTGTTAGAAAGTAAATAGCTGAGACTCTCTGGCCAAATCTGCAATATCCTAGAGCATTTTCTCTAGGACGTGGAAAGAACAGAGGAGGGCTGTCAGTGCACTCAGCCCATACAGGAGTACAGAAAAAGTGGTTCCTCTTCACGTGAAGTTAAAAATACTGGGGAGCCCTCCTAAAGAGTGGGATCATCATAAGAACCCTTAGAAAGGTCTAGACTGAATCAACTACCTTCACCCCTGCCTCACACAGTTAAGCTATGGTTCAACTATTTTGGTTTGAATAAACAGTGGCTTTGTTACTACACCCTTTTAATATGAAATATGGAGAAGAACGTGTTCACAGAGCCATGATGCATTTTATTCAAAGCCAGCCAAACTAAATGCATTTAAAATATTCTTCTAGCTTAAATAATTTTTAATACTTTTCATTATTTACACTTTTACAATCTTTTATATTTAAATATAATTTTCAAATTGGCGATATTCTCCTTTAGAAAACTGCACCTGAATCATTGATGGATTTAGAGGCTTGGAAAGTGCAAGAGTTTGAAGATCCAACAGAGCAAGAGCTTACATAAGGCTAGAAGGCACATAAGCACAGAGCACATCTGTCCTAGCAAATACATTACAAACACCTATATAAACATGGACATGTTAATACATATCCAAACACGCACATACACACACACACACACACAAAACTACCTGTGCATTCACAGAGCATTCCTAAATTATAAGTCTTATTTGACAAATCATTACAAAATGATAAATCAAACTTGATACCATTTCTATAAGCCATTAATGAAGGAAAACATAGCGTGCATTAACAATTTTCGCCATCAATTCTCGGTTTACAAAACGAACAGTACTTTGCAGTCCACAATCATCACAGCTCAGAACTCTCCTTGTGCCATTAGAGGACATCAAAAACTAGGACACCCCCACCAGGGAGTGTTCCCAACTTGGCATGGGCCATCTGCTGGCAAGGAGAAGATGACCCACACCTCCTTCCTGCGTATGGCATGGCAGGCGGCTGCACATCTTCTGAATACAGAATGGGAAGAAAGAGCTCATTTGGCTCGTTTCTGCCACTGGAAAACCACACACATTTTTGATTTATCAGTGTTCACCAATAAGAACAGTGCTTACAAGAGCCATTTAATCCAAACGTGCACCTTCATATGCCACCTTGATTTTATTTAAACAATATCCAATCAAATACACCATATTAAACTGTGAGATCAACATAAATAGCTTAATATTTAAGTCTCTATATTGCTTTTAAGTTTATATGCTTAAAACTGGACTAGTTAAAACTCCAGCTCAAATTGCATTACACACCATGTTACCAATCAAGGAATTTTGCATATTGTGCCACCAAACACTAATCTTTCCCTGAGAGACTTTCACATCACTCTGTTCACTTAGACACAATGGCTCCCAAGGCCATGCTATAGCATCAAAGCTACCCCACATCACCTCTTCTGTGCTCTACAGCTCTAAGCCGTGAAGACTCATGGGACTCTGGATTTTATTATCTGACATAGTCTAGCAAAGTTTCTTTTTATGACTAAAATAAAACTCTTTATTTTAATCTAGCAAATTTTAATCTAGCAAATTCATTTAATCTAGCCAAGTTTCTTTTTATGACTATAATAAAACTCTTAATTTTAATCTTAAATATTAGAATAATTTTGAGATAAGCAATAAAGCGAAGGCTGGAGTAGTCCCAAGTTTCCGAAGAGCCACAAAGTGACATATTTCAAAACTGTATGGCAAAAAGGATTCATGTCAAACAGGAGCTGAACCAGGACTCGTTCAAGTTCAAACCAAAACTGCAATTTTTCAGTCTTTAAAATTTCACCCAGCTCTTGTGATTTTAATCCAGAGTTTCATAACACAGGTTTTTGCTTAAACCCCAAAAGCTTCAATTTTCGAAGACACTTTCTCATGCAGTATCACGAGAATGATACTCTCATGGCCGACATTCACTTTAAACAAATCCCAAGGGTTCTTAAAAGGTAACCTCTTGAATTTTCAGCACTCAAATCAGCATCTTTGAATGCTAAGGGAGAGCAGAACTGAAGTTCTCGTGATCTAGCACAGAATTAAAGGATAGATTTAACTTTCATATCTTTAGGGAGAACTAAGGCTCTAAGTCAACAGAGAACAAGTTCCTCCCATTATTTCTGTATAGACCCATGGCAAACTTTGCAGTTCTCACACGTCCACATCTGACACTAACTACAAGGTCGTGACTGCAAACCAATCCTTAACTTACCCTATTGCACCCATTTAACAATACTTGTATAATATAAAATGATATCATACACAATTAGTATGTATACCATATGCAATTCTTCAATTGCTGACTCAACAGCAAGATGGTAACTTACAAATATTTTGTTATATTTTACAGTTACTATAAAACCACAAGATGATTTCCATATTTTTACGGCTCTAAATAAAACTGAGATTTGTTTTGAATGAAGGAAAGCAATGCTCCCACAGGAAAATGCATCTTAAGTTTTTACAACATTCCATAACATACAATATGTACAGAGGGTTTATTTAGCTTCAGAGACATATTTTGACATCATAAAATTTCCTGTCTTTGGCAGTTCTGAGTGACTGAAATTAACTTATTTACTTGGAATTAACATAATAACTTAACCAGATGGTATGAGAGTTACAGTTGATTAGATCAATGACAATAATGCCACCAAGTCTGAGCATCTGACCTTGGCAAAACAAATATTGCAATATTTACGGAAAAAGAGGCAGACAAATCTGTAAAGAATGGCTGTTGGTAAACTGTATGAACAGAGAGCTCCTCATTAAAAAAATATGTTACTAGAGAAACTGAATGTTATCTTGTCACCTATTCTATAAAGAGGCCTCCATTCTAAAAAATATTTTTAATATGCATTCCATCCAGAATTAATTTACATATATGTACTAATTTTCTCTTTTATTAGTTCATTTCTAGATTTAACAGACACTTAGATAATTGAAATTTTATATAGCACACCAGACAGAATGTAGGTCATGCACTGATTTTAACATTTTTATAAACCAAAATTACAACCAGGTAATATACACGTACCTTTTTATTTATTAGAAATAGTTTAAAAACATACTTCATTAATGTATTTTTACCCTAAAGCTTTTTTGAATGTCCAAATAATTTCCCAACTGCATCTCAAAATTAAACTCTTTAGTTTTCATCTCTGTACCCCAGGGCTTTACTGCACAACACAACATATTTTAATATGGTTAAATGCTACTGATGTTGCAAAATGTTATTCCTTATTGAAAATAGTCATTAATATCACTTTATACCTCAGAGACTATGGTAGTAATTTGGTAATAAAACACACTATTATCATTGTCTTCTAATAACCTGAAAGTGTTGTAATCCTAAGGCCCTAAATGTGTTATGGAATATTATTAGAACAAGCACATTCTGGTCATTATTTAGATGGGAACATTTCCCATGTCTCTCATACCTCATTCAGTAATTGCACACTCCTACTATAATTAAATTTGCCCATTTTAAATTGTCCATAATATTGTAAGGTTCATTTTCTGGTCCTGTGGGACACATCATTGACTCCGTTTTGGGCACAACATACTTTTTAATGATGTATTTTAAATTGTTTATTTTTATTTAAGTGACTGTCTAGAATAATAACTTGAAATATCCTGAATTAGATAAAACAGTTTAAAGTGGGGGAAGTGAAAAAAGCAGCAGTAGCTTCCTAAATATATAAAACAAGAGAGTGAAATGCTTTCTCCCCCTTGAAGTGACTTTACCTACTTGCTCAGCAGTAGAAAGCACTGTCCTCCAGGGAAAGATATTGCTTTGAGATGAACAGCATTTACTGGAGACAGCCACATTCACAGGAGCAAAAATGCACCCTCCGAGGCTTGGCCAGGAGCCTCCCTACAACAGCCACATGCACACCCACCTCCCTCCCTTAAATTCAGACCAAGATACTTAATATAGCAAAATAAAACCTGAGTGAATTTCTTAAATGAAGAAAAACATTACGGCTGCAATGCAGTGTACTTAAACAAACACCTAACCATGTCTGAGTGTAAACTGTTCACTGTGAATAAAAATTTGAAAATGTATGTATTTGGAAAATGCACATATTCAGAAAATGTATATTTTGCAAAACTAGTGTAATTTAACAGTAGTGATATCAGCAGCTGCATGACCTGATTGTTCTATGAGGCATCTCTGTCCTGCCCTGCCAGAGCTCAGAGAAAAGCATTGGCGGGAAGTTCGCTGCTTCCACATCCCAGCCAAAAGCAACCGTTAAGCCATTTTCCTCTCATCTAAATAAATGTCCACACACAAGTCTCATAAGGGATCTGCACCGGATTTTGTGCACAAATAAACCGCAAAACTTGCACACATCAGACAAATCGTGGGAAACCCGTAAGCAAACTGTATCCAGACAAACCTAACAAGTGAGACAGCTCAACCGCTTGGCACCCTCCGCCGCACTGTGCAACACGAGCCAAGGATACAAACTACCAGAAAATCAAAACTCCCGAAGAATGGCATCTGGGTTCACTAGCTGTTGTGATAACATAAGGAAGAAGAGTGCATTTGTATTTAGAAAAATAATAACGCTTAAAGCATATTCCAAGGCAATGTGAAATATACACAAGTCTGCACAACGGTATAAATCTGTGAAACACATAAAATGCTGTAAGAAATAAAGCTCTAGAAGGGAGATCCCTTAAAAGTAAATACTGTGCTTAATGGAACACAATTTACTGAAATGGGGAACAAACTATTCTTTTTGTCTCTCTACAAGCATGTCTGGTGTTTTAAAATGCACAGAAAGAGAAGACACAGCAGAAATATTTTGCACTACATTTCTGCTACACCGCAGATAACAAAAACATCTCAGGGCTCAACTAAACTACTAAGAGAATGAAAATTCTTCTTCAGCTACTTGTCAGTAACAAGAAAGCAAAAGCATTCAAGAGTAAAAAGAAATTCCAGGATAAAGGGGGAATCAAATGATTGATAAGTACAGCTTTTATCATGTGAGAAGTCCACCTCATATACAAAAAAGAACCAGTGTTCAAAAATACTAAAATGTTATGGAGGAGACTGCAGTCAAACACTCAAAAGCTCCTATACTAGTTGCATTTCCTGCACATTGTTAATATTTTTTGTTCCCACTTACAGCTGACACTAGGTATCCACTGAAAAACACTGAGTTACAGAAGCCTGTCTTCATGTTTAAGCACATGAGGATGAACAAACAGCTGAACAGAAATCCCCGAATACAACAGGTACGAAAACATCAGAATGTTTCCCTCTTTCTGTGATGTGTTACTCTACAGTGGCAGGGGGAAGTACTGTGTCAAACCACTCACGGATATTTGTTTTTAAACTTTCACAAGTCTGCAGCTTTACTGGTTTGCACCAAGTACAATGTTGGAATTCAAAGCAATAAACTTGCACTTGATGCCAGTCATGCTCCTGTACCTTGCTGTTCTGCAGACAACTAATTTAGGAATAAAGCAGGTTTTTTCTTTTTAAACTAGCCAACTAATGAGAATTGCCTTTGCAATGATACTCTTATCACCCCAAATCATTCAGAATTAGTAGTTTTTGCCCTCCAAAATATTATAAAAATTCTAATTCTTTTTTTATTAATTTCAGATTCCTACATCTGATATGTCTCCAATGGTTGGAATAAATGAAGTAGAAAGAAGCGATTCAGAATAATAAAGGGTATCAAGCCTCCACTGGAAAATTCCTAGGAGTCCACAAATCAAGAAGGTTGAAGAGCTCTACGCTGTAACAGCATCTTCCCAAAGAGAAAATAGAAATTTGAATTTTCAAGTAATGATCTAATAGCTTAGATCATACTATAATATGTTGCAAAAGCTTTTAGTATTATGTGTTCGTTCTACAGAAGTTAATTATATTTGAATCCTTCAAGACAAAACAGATACACCAGTATTACAAATGAGCAGGCCAGGTTCTCCCTAAACATACTTTAAATATAACAAAGACTTCCCAAATGCCTGGGGAAAAAAGATCCAACAGTCACAGTCATTTTTCTGCATTTGCAATACACTTTTTATTATCTGTTGAACAATCACTAAAAAGTGCATGCCATAAAACTGCACCTACAGTTATTCTATCCATCTCCATCTATAGTGACCTACATATCTCTAAATAAGTTACAGATTTGGCAACATTTTAATAAAAAGAAAAAAAAGGGTTAATGAATTCAGAACTTTTATTTCCTTAATATTTACAAATTTGCATCAACGCAAAATAAAGACCAGCTCTTCCATAACAAGGTCTTCCAAAAAAAATTATGTATCTCACTAAAAGACATACAGATAGAAATATTGCTTCATCTACCTTTCTGCATAACAGAAAAACACTGCTGCTACCAATTTTAATCTTTCATTAAAATTATTTGAAATCTAAGGCTAGAAACAAGTGGTTACCCAGCCCTTTGGGGAAAAAAAAATAATCAGAAAAAGCTCATGAGTGTAATTAAAGAGATCGAACACAAGAGGTAGCTAGTGTCTCCATGTTCTTACATACTACTCTGAAACAGAATGGCAAATAAAGCTGCCGCAAGGAAAGATGTGTTTTTAAAAGCAAGATGGAAAAATGAAAGTTTTCTAGGCTAAAAGCATTCATAGAGAGCGATGAGAGGGTTATTCTGATTGTACCTCTGTGGAAAGCACCTTGTTCACTCTGAGTCATTTCATAACAAAGCCCTGAGTCCACGCAGAAAAGTTTATTTTCTTCCAGGCTCCTTTTTTCCTCAAGAAAAAGGAATGCCATCTGCTGCACATGTAACCCCAGTATTTTCTTGAGGACGATTATAGTTGACCCTAATTCTATGCCCTTTTTGTATGATAAATATACCTTTTTGAAAGCATAATAATATTGCTACTGAAGATATAATTATAAATGCACAAGTTTTCATACTTGTTTTCAAATATGTTAATTAAAATCTGGCACAGTTGCAGGGGAACAAATCACCTAAAAAGGAGTATGATGTGTATAACATATCAAATAGTCTATAATTATTACCTCTTCTTGATCAAGATGTTCAGAAAATTAATGCTTCAACACCTTGCATCTAATCATATTAATCATCTTTTAATACAATGGACAAATCCCTAAAAATCCAAAGGGATCCAGCTACTGTTATGTTGCTAGCAGTGCACACCAGGAACTTCCAAATATTTCCTGATGATAATAATTAAACACCTGGCTATGATGACCTATACCTGTGTGTAGTTCACTCTCAAATAGTTTCTCCCGTTAATTACACACATGCTGAGAACAGAAAGAGAATATTCATTATGACCGACGACTCCAGGCTGCAAAAGCCTGAACCGGCCGGGGCAGCTCCTCGCCACGCTGCCTGCCAGCTCCCTGGCATCCTGCGCACGCTCAGGCATCAAACCAGATGCTACACAACAGTTGTGAGCGCACTGAGCTTATGCTCACCTGACCCAAGGAAATACGCTGTGAAAAAGGGGCTTTTATAAAGAACTTTTAGGCTTGTCTAAAAAGCTAAACCATCCTAATTTTCATACAATTTTCACATATACTACTTACCTGTTGTTGAAACCCCAAAGCATCAGAAAATAATGCCCAAAGTCTTGTAAAAATGACATTTTGTCTTTTGCAATACTGACAAAAAAAGTCGGTAGGTTAAGGTCACAGGTACAGATCCTAACTCAATGAATATACAGCTGCAGGTGAATTTTGGACAAGGAACCTCTCATAAACACTAGCAGAATTGAATCTCTCTACTGAAACAAGATGCAACATTATCCTGTATGTGCATACAGACATACACAAACATATATAGACCTATTTCAAAGTAGGATCTGTTCTCTGGGGTTGC
Organism: Ibidorhyncha struthersii; assembly: GCA_013398815.1. NCBI lineage: Eukaryota > Metazoa > Chordata > Aves > Charadriiformes > Charadriidae > Ibidorhyncha > Ibidorhyncha struthersii. Next base: position 966,130 of record VZSZ01002215.1, read on the forward strand.
ATCGTTACAGCAGGCATGCCCCTGCAATGGCAGGATCCCTGTCTTAGCTAACATTCCTCAAATGAATGAATGCATAAAAGATTGAATTATGACTTCCCAGTCAGTATTTACCACAAAACCAGTACTAAGGTCTGCGTAAACCTCTGTACTTTGAATAAAAGATATTTTTATCAACAAGAGATTTCTTTTGAAACAAATGGGAGTGAGGGAGATTTTGCTAAGTGCTACCATGATGTCTAATATTCAGTGTCATAACAAACCAAATCTTACTGTCATATCAGTACCCAGTTCCCACATAGAATCTTTCAGTAATAGATCTCAAAGCACTTAACGTTTTATGCCAAAAAGCAAGCCATTTATACAAAGTATTTAATGCATGGTATGCAGCGAACTCCACATCCAATTTCTACAGTATAACATTTACCAAAGCATAAGAAACCACAGCTATCTATGTTCCCTTAAAAGGGCAAACACTGAAACATAAAAGGGGAAAAAATACATTGTAAGTGCATATTTTATGATAAAAACCCTATGCCACTTATCTTTGCACCATGTTCTTGAGAAACGTATAAATGCAACTAAAAACTATACTAGTTCCCCATGTTTATTGAAAACAAAAATGAAAATAAGTATGACCTGAAGTTTCAATTCCGATTTCCTTTCAGGGCTCATTAACTCCACCTAAAAATATGCCATTATTAAAATTTTAAAGGGTAAAGACAAAGATAAATTGGCATCCCTTTCATAATTTGTAAGTTTGTTGTATTCTACATTTTACTTTTTTAATGTACCCATTTCAGTTGCTGTTTAAAACATCTGAAGCAATGATCCACTCCAACAATTTTTATTAAAATAACTTCAGTAGATTTAGTGAAATATTTAACCTAAGCACCCCAACACACTCGAATTTCAACATAGCTGTATCCACTCAATGGAAAATATCATTTTCCCAGTTTAATTGAGTGGTAGCTGCGACAGCTTCGGCACTACCCATGTGAACTGCCGTACTGTTAACACGGAGAAGCAGGTAATTCAGCTAATACTCTCACCCAGCTAACCTCGTTAAATGCTGACATTTATTTGACAAGACAAACCGGAGGAATCCAGTCCCGGAATACATACACACTGAAGCACCAAAGGAGATTAAATATCAACTAGGGCAGCTGGATACCATTTTATTTTGGCCCGAACTCAAGCAAAACACACCACAGGCACCCTGACTGGAGAGCCAACAGACAAGGCCCAGAGCGATGGGAGCCCTCAGCCAGGACCTGCATCATCCCCCACCTAATTGCATGCTGTTCACCAAAGCTGTTTGACTCCAAGCCCCACTTTGCATGGCCTCCTCAGGCTCCTTTGCCAACGGGGATGGGGGCGAGCAAGAGGAGCAGGCGGGACGGCACACCAAGGCCAGGCTTGCTACCAGCAAGGGGTGTGAGAGGGCATCAGCCACACAGATAACAAGCATGCTCCTACAATTTAATCAGCCCTGAGAAACACATTAGCAGCACTGGGTACGATGTCTGGACTCCGTCAAAGTCAAGGTATTTAGGCACCCAAGACACTCCTTTAAATTGGACCTCCGACGGCATCTGGACACAAGGCCGCAGAGGCTTTCGCAGAAGCTAACTTTAGCTCCGCTCGCTAATCTGCTTACGCTGCCTCAGTGGTCGATAACCGGAGAGCGGTTCCACCAAAGCACGGCCCAGGGAGGCCAAATTATGGCTGCTCCTCCGGGAGGACTCAAAGGCAAAACCTGTCACCAGAGAGCGGGGAGAGGAGCCTCAGCCTAGCTACAGTCAGCTGTCAGGGAGGGACATCCCAGACAACCTGTTATTGTCCCATTTGTGAGTGTCTGAACAAGGCAAAACAGACAATCTGAAAAGGTCTGAATACAATGTAATGATGAATATTAAGAATTGCTTTGACTACTACAGATAAGGCATATTACAAATGATGGGTTCAAAATGAACAACAAGAACAGGGAGGTGCTTCTCATTGCGTCGCCAATGCAATTACTCCAGTAACATTCCCCAGCCTATTTCAGATCTTTCTAGGTTTTAAGAGAATAAAACTGAATTACTGTAGTCCTCTTTTATTATTCATTTAGTCCTCACTATAAATATCCTACATAAAGAAGTACTCCACCTATCAGGTTATAGACAATACAAACAAGTGCTCATATTTACACTCAGGGAATAAATACATCACTAAACAGTAGGAATGTCTCTTCATCTTACCAATAACAATTATGACTGCAATACCATTAGAAAAAATAATTTAAAATTGCTATGAAAAAATTCATGCCATTGTAAATATTGATCTAAATTTAGAAGTACTATATAAACGAGTCACTTAATAGAAGTATGATGAATATTGTCCCATACTGAAAATCCACAAACAACATCTTTACTCTAGCATTTAAAATCCCGAGATATAGGCAGTTCAGAATTACAGTCTTAGAAAAGTAGAAAGTAAAATTTACATTTTTAAACATAAACATATAATTTACATATCAATCTATTACAGAATCACAGAATGGTAGGGGTTGGAAGGGACCTCTGGAGATCTTCTAGTCCAGCCCCCCCGCCAGAGCAGGGTCACCTACAGCAGGTTGCACAGGATGGTGTCCAGGTGGGTTTGGAATGTCTCCAGAGTGGGAGACTCCACAACCTCTCTGGGCAGCCAGTTCCAGTACTCTGCCCCCCTCACAGGAAAGAAGTTTCTCCTCATGTTCAGATGGAACTTCCTATGTTCAAGTTTGTGCCCATCATCTCTTGTCCTGTCACTGGGCACCACTGAAAAAAGACTATTCCCATCTACCTGGCAGCCTCCATTGATAAGATCCCCCCTCAGTCTTCTTTTCTCCAGACTAAAAAGACCCAAGTCCCTCAGCCTTTCCTTGTAAGAAAGATGCTCCAATCATCTTTGTAGCCCTTTGCTGGACCCTCTCCAGCAGTTCCCTGTCCTTCTTGCACCAGGGAGCCCAGAACTGGACACAATACTCCAGATGCGGCCTTACCAGGGCAGAGTAGAGGGGGAGGATGACCTCCCTCGACCTGCTGGCCACACTCTTCTTGATGCACCCCAGGATGCCAGGGGCCTTCTTGGCCACCAGGGCACATTGCTGGCTCATGCGCATCCTGTTGTCCACCAGGACTCCCAGGTCCCTTTCCACAGAGCTGCTCTCCAGCAGGTCAGCCCCTAACCTGTACTGATGCATGGGGTTATTCCTCCCCACATGCAGTATCCTACACTTGCCCTTGTTGAATTTCATTAGGTTTCTCTCTGCCCAACTCTCCAGCCTGTCCAGGTCACACTGAATGGCGGCACAGCCTTCTTGCTTTTTAGCCACCCCTCCCAGCGGTGTGTCATCAGCAGAGTTGCTGATGGTACACTCTATGCCTTCATCCAGGTCATTGATGAATACATGGAACAGGACTAGACCCAGTACTGACCCCCGAGGAACACCACTTGTTACTGACCTCCCAACTAGACTCTGCGCCACTAACCACAACTATTAATGCTGATACAGGAAGTTAAGTGTATCTGATGTACCATTAGCAAACAAAATATTTTTTTCTACAGAAAACCTACACAAAGTAGTCACTACTACAAAGCACCAATCTCTGATGCAGAAAAAAAAAAAAACTATACCATCCTATGCTACTAAGGACAGAGATATTTTTGTTAAGCTATTAACCGTAAACACAAGATCTCAGTCCTTAGTCATAACAGCTATCTCAAAGCCCATTAGTTCATACATAAAATTAGAAAGGGGAGGAAAAAAAACCTACAAACCCTCAACATTTAACTGAATTCAGTTTCATCTACCATTGTAATGCTCATCACTCGAGCTGCTGAGGACCAAACACGAAAGACTGTGGCAGACCCAGTCTCTAGCACTCTAAACAGCTCAGGATCATCCCTCAGTTTTGCCATCTCCTGCTTCCCTCTATAGCTCATTTATAGTTCTGTTTAAGAGCACAAGTCTCAAGCAGTCATCTCTGAAAAAAACTGCTGGTGACCTTCTACTGTTGACAATAAAACCTTGGTATTTACCCTTCCCCTCTATTTCCTACTTTTAATTTTTTTCCTTATCTATAGACAAACTTTCTCTCTTATACCATGGCTGTTAAGTCTTCTTTAGAGCTTTTGGAGACAGACCTTGTCAAACACCACTCAGAAATCCAGGCAAGAAATATCAAATGGATCATCCTAACCCCACCAGAGCAACCCCAACATATTTGTGAAATATGACGTATATTAACAAACATCTCTTCTGAGACAGAAAACACGTTAACCCCTCCGCACAAGATCAGATTCATTAAAACACCAGCATATAAGAAGAGTAATCAATTGGAAAGTCTTCCTTCATGTTTGTTCCTTGCCAACTCAGACCCCACTCCTGCTTACATGCAGTTGTATTATGTAACAAAATTGCAGCTGGCCGTACCACATTCCTTCTCCTCATTACTGATGTGTGTCATACCAACACTTTCTCCAAAACAGATTTGCCCACAGTCACACAGGATGCTTGTGACAGAGCTCAGACTGCCAGTCATAGAAGGGGTGAAACATCACTCTTCCCCAGAGGTCCTCCGGCTGTTCCGCTGACCTCCAGGGGAGAAATCTCTCTATCCTCTCTCCTTTGAATACTCCTGACTCACGCTTCACTCTGCAAATTGCTCTGCTTTCTTTTTCAAAAATGGATTTCTTGAACCAGCCAGGCTACTATATGTGAAACAAACCGGCCTACTATATGCCACATGCTGTCCCGCTGAACACTGGTCTGCCGCTCTTTGAAAGGACAGTCCTTTTTGCGACTTAGAGAAATCTGAGGTTTCATTTACTTGTTTTCTTCCACACAACGTCTAATTCTGTTAACCAGAATATCATAGTTAAATATAACTGTTTCTACATAGATGAGATTTACCTTCCAAACTGAATATAAATTATGTTTGGATTTGCAAAGTATCTAGAGCTTACCACAGTTAGATCACTGGGATTCTTGTAAATTACCCTTATATCCTGTATTGGAATTCTCTTTTTTTAAAATCTAGAAATTATTTCTTAATTTATTTAACCATCTATCATTTTAAAAGGTTTTACTGTAAAAAAAAGAAAAAAAAGATTAAGGTACTGCTTTTATTCTATTTACACCAAAGCTTGTTGCCATGTCACTAATTTACTGCTTCTAAATTTCTTACATTAAATTAATTCACTGTGTTACAGATGTTGCTATTGATTTATCTACTGAACTAAACACATAATGAAGCAGAAGGTAAAACCAACAAAAAAAACCCTATTGCTTTTTTTTTCCTTTACTAATTTTGTCATAGCTCCAAGAATAATTCCCACAACAGCAATAAAAAGCCATATGCCTTTTCACTTCAGTCTCTCTGTAACACCAGCTTTTCCAGCAGTAGAATTAAGAAAATAAGTAGTGATGGAAAGATAAACTTGACAACAAATTGAAAGAAAAATTGTTTAAAAATTCAGGCTCCATTTCAGAAATGAATATGGATAGTATTTTTAAAAGTGAGGTTTTTTTCTTCGGATTATGATTCCTGTAATACAACTTTAGGACCATAACAGAGAAACTTGAAACAAAATCCATAAAGATAAAGGGCTTTTTTTGGCTGATCAAAGCATGAGATTCAGCTGCTACATTTCATAAGTCCAACCCAAACACTGATCTAAACAGTATGAGTGCTAGGACAAGCTAGGTCCAAATCTACAACAGGTTTTCAATCTTAGGATATTATAAGAATGACGTGTTTACTAAAATGCAGCAAAAGATTAATGTGTTAATCTCTGCAAAGTTACCAACAAATAAATTTACCTAATACATCAATACCTACCTATCAACTTCAGAAGCGATTTAGAAGTAGCCTATATGGGCTCCATATCGTCAGGCATTTGGAAATGATTAAGAACAGGTAAGAGCAGTTCCAAATATTTGTTTAACCTGGATTCAGCATTCATACAGTATCTGAGAGGTGCTACAAAAATCTGAAGGAAACACTGACCTTTCTATAAGATAAATGCAATACCTTCAGAGGGGCTAGTCAAGCACTTTTCCTCCCAATGAAATTAAAGTGAGCATACACATAACAGCCTATTTTTTATTTTGGCAAATGAAAATATAGTTGCTTTCTGGCAGCCATAAAAAGGAAAGCGGTGGGGAAAGGCGAGAACAGGTACATCAAGATAGTTATCATTATATTTGCATCATACACTAGCTCTGTAATACCTTTACATGCTAATCCTTTAAATTATTAGCAAATACCCCCATCTTTTCACATTTGATGGCAACTGAAAAGACCGAGTATCTGAACGGAGAGCCAAGAGGCACAGGGCTAGACAGAAAAGCGCTGAAGACCTACTGCACCCTGGACCCTGCTGTCTACAGCCACAAATCTTTAATTGACGCTAGATAAACAACAAGGATGGCTACATACCCAAAGAATAAAACAGTATATCATAGAGTTTATTTGCTCCCTAAACCACCACTTTATCATCTGGAAGGACTGAAGTCTTTGATTTTTACTAATTAGTAGATGTTATTAGTCTTTTAAGACATATGACAGAAAAGAAGAAAATAAAAAAAAAAAGCATAATTCCCTGTTCTGTAATCGGAATGTAGCTGTTCAGGTATCTAACTACTAAAAAGTCATCTGACTCCAAGACGTTAAGCCAAAGGCAATGCTCAAGTAACTTAATTCATCTGCATCAGAGTAAGCATCTATATTCAGCCCACCTAACTTCTGACAGAGCGCGGAAGGAGCAAGAAAAAGGAATTAATTATAGTTCAGTAAGTTAACATTCTTTACAGGCACAGTAATAAATAGCTCAGTGAATTGTTTTGTAACAGCAAGCATCAATATTTTTAATGATTCAGATCATTGTCATTCTAAGATGACAAGAAACTGACTACACCGGCACCCTGCAACTGTTTCCCCCAATGCAAATCTCTCCGGGCCCGCAAGCAACCACCGGTGTTGGTGCTCCATCGCCTGCCTGCGGAGCTAACAGGTGCCGCAGGCTGATAGGGATGAGATGGACGTGTCAGTCCTGCAGCTGCAACGCTGGTATTGTACTCGACCAATGCCATGAAGTGAAACACCGCTGCCCAGTGTTATTCATCAATGCAGTATGACGGTGTCAAGAAAAGAAATGTGTTCTCTGCTGACAACTTGTTTTAATGAAAATGCATCGCAATATTTAAAAAGTTTTCAAAGCTGACTTTTATTTCTGACAGCTGACAGATTTATGACAGCTATTTTTGATGAAAAGTGTGCAACAAGAATGACTTAATAGTCAAAACAAAGAAATCAATGTAGTCTGCCTTAACATGCCAAAGTACTGGTAGAGGAAGAGAAGGTAATTCAGTAAAGCAAAGACTGTAGAAGAGAATCTGAGAAAGTTTAATTGGAATGTTTCAAGTTTACAGTATTTTAAAAATTGGAACAGTCCTTAATGAACAAATTTACTTCAATAGTGACAGACTGTGGGTTACTGCTGTTCTCACAAGCACAACATTGTAACACTTAATGTTTGATCTTGCTCTCAATTAAACCAGAATAAAAGCAATGAAAGACAAATACATGGTAGAGTCATCGCTACCTCAATTTTCTTGGGTTTTCTTTTCAGGAAACAATTATGTGGGGTTTCTTTGTTTTTGTGGGGGTTTTGTTTTGTGGGTTTTTTTAAAGCATTAGCAGATGAAGTAGGAAATTGTATTATGAAAACTTTCCATAACTCATCTTAAAAATTATCAGCACAGAAATAAGTAAAGAGTTTTTACTCTTACAGTAAACTTTCTAACCATCTATTTTAATACATATGGCATACAGCAGATATAAGTTCAAACCCCTCTGCAATTTTTTTTCTGATCATTACGAAGAACCATAACCACCACCCTGTTCTGCACTTCTTTAACTTCTTCCCAAATTTTGGTCATAAATTCTATCCTGAGCTTCAGAAACCACTTGAGGAAGGACTTTTGAAGCCATCATATTCCTACAAGACATTCTGGCTCTGCTTGAATATAAATCTGTAATATATTATTTTTGTTATTTTCTTAACTTTATTAATCATTTCTTGACTACATCTAATTCATTTGAAAGGTAATTTTCATAAGATTGACAATGAAACAAAGGTCTTGATTTTTCAGTTTTAAACTTAACACCACACGAGCCATCTCACTATTTCTGACCATACTGAAAACTACAGTAATAAAG
>VZSZ01002215.1:974386-1041959 GCA_013398815.1 Ibidorhyncha struthersii
AGAAAAGCTGCCAGTCACGAAAGTTGACACTATCACCACAGATGACAAGAAGCTAGTTACAGTGGAAGTGTGAAATGTGACCATCACTCTCTCAAGTACTTTCTATTTATTTTAAATAACAGATGAACAGTCATTAATATTTACTGTATTTCAAATCAATCAGATAATGCAATCAGCAGCCTGAAGTCAGATTAGGCAGCAGCTGGTTAGATGGATGTCATCTGTCAGGGGCTGTTCTTCTAAAAGCCGCTAATACTGTCAGTGAAAATTACAGTCCACAAATCAAAAGAACATAAGTGCTTGAACTGAAACACGTATGAAATCAGACGACTCCCACCGGATTTTCCCCATGTGCTATTACCTCCATGATCAATTCACGCTTCAAGTGACAGAAATTGCTGAGAAAGCAAAACACTACTTGCTTTCTCTCTGAGAACTATACTTGGAGCCAGGGGACACATTTTTAGATAATTAAAATTAATTTTCCTTCCTTTTTGTCAAGAAATATTAAAATCAACCTGCTGTAAAGCAAAATGCACACTCACTCTCGCACAGAGTAACAGGGGGCAAAACTTTGTTGCTATTACAAAAGTGACAAACTTGTTAGTTGGAAATGAGATAAAATCATTTTCAATCAGCGAATTCTGTAACATTAAACCATAACTTTTTCTAGTAGTACTAAAATGAAAGTAAAGACCATGTACTCAGAACTTCAGTAACTGTTCAATGTACATGACAAAATATTGCTTATATAGCACAAAATAATGCAAGTTTTAGGTCAGGCAAGTGTTATTGTTCCACAAAAACAGTGGCAGAGCACTTAAGAAGTGCTTTCAAGTACTGAAGGGTACTAAATACATTAGTTTTGTGTTTCTGCTAAAGCACTGGGAATACGAGCATTTGGAAATGGAATATTACTAGTAGGTATGTCCAGAAATCTTTTTTTTTTCCCACCTAGTTTGTATATGGGGGTTTCCCCCTCCTTTAATTGGAATAGAATGGCTAAACCTAGAAAGGCATTATCACACCTGATGACAGTGTCTTTTGACATGCATCACCTCATTTTGAGGATATAATCCTGCACAAATAGCAAATAAGCAGCAAGAAATATATGCACATGTATTTAAAAAAGTACATTGCTTCCTTGCTAATCATGGAATGCCACCAAGAATTTTAGATGAGTAATTGGTGTGCAGCAGCACGGGCTGGGTGCCAGCTGGGTGCTGAGTGGTTTGCAGACAAGGACAGGCAGATCCCTCCCGGACAGCACTCGGAAGGCACGTCAGGAGTGTGTCCTGGTGGTGAAGGCAGCTGCCTGCGGACCAGGCTGTGACAGCACGAGTGCAGCTGGCATGTCCAGCAATGGCCACCAGAATGGTAGGGGCTGGACCACAGGACACAGAGGGAGATGCCAAGAGAGCTGGGCTTGTTCAGTTTTAAAAGGAGGCTGAAAGAGACACTTGTTGTTGTCTTCTATGGCCTAGTCAGAGGGTAGAGAGAAAACATAACTGGCATCTTCTCGGAGGTGACCAGTAGTGGGAGGAGAAGCAACACTGACACTAGCTGCAACACAGGCAATTCAGATTAGGCTTTGGAAACAGTTTTTCACCCTGGCAGAAAACACGGAAAAAGGTGCCCAGAGATGCTGTGCAATCTCCATCCCTGGAGATGTTCAGATCCAGACTGCACAGGCCCTGGGCAAACCAGCCCTGTTTGGAGCAGGGGGTTGGACTAGGTGACCCCAGAGGTCCCTTCCAGTCTCAATCATTCTGCAGTTCTGTGACTCTGTTTCGTTTCTCACTCTCCTTGGTGCGCGCCTATATTTCAACAGCAGATCAAAAGCATCAACCAAAGCAGAGTGGGTGTTTCCACAGCTGTGAGAAGTTTGGTGAATACACACAGAACCTACCGGCTCAGCAGGCTGCATTTGGCCAAACTTAACCTGGTCTTCTGTGGCCCTTTGTGGGCACAAGCCCACAAGGGCTGTGGACCAGCCCTTTGTGGGCACAAGCAAGACCAAGGACCTGCCTTCCTTTGCACCTCCTTCCCGCTCTACCACTGTGCACAGCCAAACCAGACGCCCGAGCTCCCACTTCGCTCCCTCAGCTGGCAGGGTTGGAGCCCTGAAGGCCATTCCCACCCGGCCTTGCTGAGGGAAACTCGTGCTCTGCCGTAACATCCATGGCTCCGGCAACAGCAAAGCCACCCCCAGCCTCCAGGCTGCTCCTCACAGCAGAGACCTTTGTCTCTACCCCTTCTTCCACGACCACTGTCTTTGTTTTCTGGCAGGGTTAGTTTTCAGGCTGATCACCACACTGACCCTGCTCTACACAACCAACAACTCCTCATGCCGGCACCAGGGAGAGGTGGGAAGCACGGCCATGGCCAGGGACAGCACAAGGCCATCCTCCTTCGCAGCACCACGGCCTTAGATGAGCTAAAATCCATCACAAAGCCACACTTTCAGGAATCCAAAAAAAGTGATTAATCGTGTTAACTCTTACATGAGTTATAACAACAATTACTCAGGCAGAGTTAAAAATAATAGGCCAATTTAGATCAGATAAACTTGTAAAATTGTCAAAATAAAGCCTAATATTTTGCTTGCATTAAAGAAATCACCAATTACATTTGAAAAGCTCCTGGCAACGTGCTGTTATTTCAATACCATAAAAAAATATTTCCTGATAGTTATGACTGTACGTGATGCCATATTAACCGCCAGGAGAAGGTGCCATGGGCAGGAACCTGCCGACTCTGCGAGAGGGCGACTTCTCTCTCAGTGTGCTGGAAATCAACACAGAGGAGGGCATTAATCAACACCATTGCAGCGAACGCCACCAAGGCAAAACAATTTATGCTGCTGTAGGAAGCACTCTAATGCACACATCTACCACAATCTCCACAAACAAGCCTCAGTAAGAAAAGCAAAGCAGCAACTCAAGGCTGGCGATGGACGAACCTCTCACTACTGCAACACTCTGCTCTGACTTTACTCTGCATTTAACTCAAGGTGGCCTCACTTCACCAGCTATGACCCATCTTGCCCTGCTACGATCACAGTTTTAATAATAACAGCGGACCACCACGGTTAACAGCTGGCCACGCTACAGAGTGAATGAGTTTTGACAGACCAAGTTTCTTCTAACAACCCAACTGCCAGAGAAACCTACACGCTCTTATCTCCCAGTGCTCTGTTACACACATCACACACCTATGCTTTTTCTCTTTACATGCTTGTCTGGTTTCATATTAAAAGAAACAGGATCAGATTTTCACAACAAATCCTGAAGGCTTGCACTAAAAGCTGACTTCCTTCTCCCCAGAGAAGACATTCAAGATTCTCAAGGGATATCAAAACAAGCTCTTGCAAAAGATAGGAAGAAAATCAATAGAAGCAAAGCAATCTCAGATCATGGTTTTCAAAAATAATGTCTGAAAATTAATTACTCGAGATTCTTCTTATCCCTAATTTTTCTTTACTGCTTAGGTATCTTAACAGACCAGGTTGGATGGGGCTTTGAGCAACCTGGTCTAGTGGAAGGTGCCCCTGCCCTTGGCAGGGGGCTTGGAACTACATGATCTTTAAGGTCCCTTCCAACCCAAACCATTCTACAACTCTATGAACAGACTACAAATAATCTGCTTTGCTGGTGTTGGTGCTATCCGTTTTGCTCACCAGACCTGTCACACACAAGTGGCACTGCACCTAGCACATCCACTATACATGTCCCTTACCACAGAGTTTAATGTGATAAACCATTGCTTTCTTGAGCAGCCCCATTCCCTCACATCCCCAACCTTCCCAGGGATGTTTTTCCACCCAGTGTTTCCTTCTAATGAGAAAGCAGAAAGCGTAACTCATAGGCCTTTGCCTACTCTCAGATGTTCACAACAAGGGATCTGGAGCACTATTAACTGAGTCATACTTAAACACAGGGATTTGGAGGTTTTCTCACAACACCCTCTTTGTACATATTGTTCTGCATCTGGGACAGCAGACAGCACATCCCACATGGTTCCGGAATTACAGAGTTTAAAAGAAAAGAAAAGGAAAAAAGTTTTTCAGCTCAATTCTATAGCACTCCATGGAAAAAAATAGGAATATACGTGAACAAACCACGAATCTGCAGTCTATGCAAGCTCTTTATACTCTTCTATGAGCCTGAAACCCTGCCAAGTTCCAAAACCTTGTATCCAAAACATAAGTAGTTTTCAGGAAAACAGTTTCAGATGTTAATTAATCCACTGAGGCCCCAGACCATGTCAGGGTAATCAGTCAGCTGGCGATGACAGAGAGAAATAGAACTTGAGAGGCTCTCACAAAACAGCTAAAAATAGCACTGGATCTCTTTTTTATGTTGCCTTACACATAAGGATCTTGATCTCAAATCTTCTTAAAACTCATTTATAGGTTTTACTTCATGTAACTGAATTTGTTCTTCATTCAAAACATAAAAAGAGGAAACTACTTGTCCTAAAACTATCAAACATTTCATAGATTATGTTGCATAATACTCATACACCTGAAAAGTTACAGCCTACATATTTCTGTAATGTGGTTTTCCACCCAGATCAACTAACATGACAATATCAGCAGCCAGTGAAAGTAATTACCATCAGATTTTCTGCCTCAGAACAGACAAGTCTAGGGAAATCAACAGAATAAAAGAAGTGATCTGTAGTAATAAGTAACTTAATGGGAAGATTACACAGGAAGAGGTTCACTTTTATATTAGGTGGGATATTTGAAATTGTCGGATTTGAATACTTCATGATTTTCAACTTCTAATAAATTAGCTAACCAACCAAAAAAAAAAAAAAAAAAAAAAAAACAGAAACCCAAGAGAAGTGCAGCAATTTGCCTTATACACAGCCATATCACTGTAATTCAGAAACTGTGACAAATGCCTTTTTAAATTGTTCTCAGATTCTCATTAATATTTTACCAGTGATTTACGAAACTTAATGTTTTATGAAAAAAAAAAAGATTAAACTGGAAATTTTACCACAAAAAGGAAAAAAGAAATCAAACTCTGCAGAAAAGGGAGGTCAGTGATACAAAGGCCAAGGAAGCAGAAAAGGATTTGGTAGAGTATTATTATTTCAACAGACTTTGATTGATATCAATCTATGAAAACGTTTAAAAACTCATTTTGGCTTGCCTGCCTGTATAAGCAGAGGCACAGTCTTGTTCCTCCAGGGAACTACCCAAGTAAAACCACATATATTGTGAGCAGCAAAGTCTACTATTGTCTCCTAAAACAGCAAAGACCAAAGCACAGTTTTAAACACTCTCAGATGTCAAACTTCCATTGGAAAAATGTTTTAAAAGAAAAAAAAAGAAGAAAAAAAGAAAAAAGGGAAGAAAAAAAGAAAGAAAGGCAGAAAAAAGAAAGAAAGGCAGAAAAAAGAAAGAAAGGCAGAAAAAAGAAAGAAAGGCAGAAAAAAGAAAGAAAGGCAGAAAAAAGAAAGAAAGGCAGAAAAAAGAAAGAAAGGCAGAAAGAAAGACAAAAAGGAGAAAGAGACTCAAGCAACAAACAAGGAATTTTTAAGTAATATTTCTCCTGCTGCAGTAACTGAACTACTGCTCCCTCGATAACCCAGGCCTGGAGCCAGGATGAACAACCACCAAAGTTACACTGCACTGAGCAGTTAGGTCTGGCTGGTTAAAAACCGATCCGATTCTGATAACTTCAAACCCATCATTTTCTTCAGGATTTCAAAAGTTCAACAGCAACAAAAGCAGTCAAGTTTTGTGTTCAACAGCATTTCCAATGCACGTAGCAGCAGTTGCCATTGCAGGGTGGAAGGGAGCAGGGAGAAGGTAAGGATGGTTTCAGCTCAATTATAACGATTTAAAGATTGAAACAAGACCAAGCTTGTAGGAAAAATTAACATTTTTTTACGGTTAACTGCAGCATTTAGAGGGGAAAAAAATACATTCTTAAGATAGAAAAGCCTGTCTTCAGATCTACCCAATACACAAGTTGATCAAAACAGGGCTTGGTCTAGAGTGCTTTATTTCTGCTGTTTCTCCCACTGACATATTGTAACAAAGCCAAAGTAGTAAAAGTTTCTTAAAACTACTCCTAGAATTCCACATCTATGAGTACTGCAATTCAGACACATATCCACGTGAATGATTTTAGCACAACACTTTTTCTGGAAGTGACACCATAAAAGATTAAGTTAAAGCAGATGATTTTTTTTCTTTTCAATAAAAATATTGTTTAGAGGATTAAATAATTAAACAAGAATTAAACAAGAATATGCATTCAAGACTCTTTCAAGCATCAGCTTGAATTTCGTAACTGAGCATATTTTTCATTAACCACTAGAGGTCACACGGTAACCATGGCAGCTATCCAAAAGATGAGAAGTCTCAAGAACCTTAAGGTCTGGAAAAATTGAAATACAGGGGTATTCACTGATTTGCACCTACAAATGGAATTATGAAATTAATTTGAGTAATCTTTCCATTTCCCCAAAAGATCCAATGAACATGAATGCTCACAGATGCCATTTGTTATTTTACATCTCCATAAAATTTAGATTTATGACTTTTACTTCCCAATTTGCACCTGATAATAGAGGCGACAAAAATAGTCAGAGCTTGGTGCTCTTTTGCAGGTGTTCCTAATTTCTTCAAATATTTCCTCACTTAAAACTTCTGGAACTTTGATTCAAACAAAGGGGCTTCTGCTATGACTATAATTTACACCAAAGAAGCACAGTAAAGCTGGAATGTCCTAGTATTCCACTGGTCAATATTTTGCTATTTTAATAGACATTTTAAGTTTTCAAGCATAACAAATATGAACGCAGACACATCAAATTCATTCTGTTTTTAAGCTAATACCAAAGTTTAGGATGGGTGCAATAACTTAAACTCTCTTAAATCTGAAAGGATATACTGCCCTCCAAATTTAGGAGCAGATGTGGTGATCAGGGCCTGAAAACTACTTTCACATGAGAAATTCACTTAACACTGCTAATGAAAATCTAGTTTATTTTAAAGCATTTGTGGAAACACTATTTGCAAAGTCTTAAAATACTTGATGTTCCACACAGCTAATTAAACATTCCCTGGAAAGTTCCTTAAAACCCTTCAAAAAGGCAGCCTGCGCACACAAATGCGGAGTGAGAGACGGCTGACAGTGATCCTGTGCTCCTTTAGATTAAATTGCAGATCAGTATACAAAGACATTTCATGAACTGACTCACTTGTTTTTATTCCATTTACTACAGCACACACTACATTTTCTCTTTGGAGAGATTTCATTTAATTAGATCCCAACTATAAAAGATAACGACCTGTGTATGAAAGTCTTTTACTACGGCAGAGCAGCACTGCCAGGGCATTAAGTTGCCCTCTAACCCTAAGAACTGGTCCCACCAGAACAGGTGCTGCTGCTGACTTGCATTACCTGTTCTGAAATAAGTAAAATATTTCACTCCCTAAAGCTCTCAGTCTGGTGCATTTCAACATTAAAAAAAAATAATAATAATAATAATGAGCAGTGAAACAGTTGTAATCTGAATAATAATTTCAAAAGTTTCAGTACCCATCATGTTTTTCAGCAGAACAGACAACACACTACCAAAAGCTCGCAGGGCATATATTACAATATAGGAGCAACTCCTCGAGACAAAACAGAAATCATAGATCACGTCTTAGAAGCAGAGAAGATGCAGACTTTTCCTGCTATAAAATTAACACCAGAAGTTTAGCTAGCTCTTAAAGAAATATTACGGCAAAAAAATCCAGCTTTACCTGCACACAAGCTTGTATGTAAACACATATGTACTCACACACATATCGCAAATCAGCAGAGATTGTTTTCCGCTTCATATTAACACAGCAAGTTTTACAATCTTTTTAAGAGTTTACGAAGAAAGGATAATTTTGGAGAAATATCCAAATACAAACCTGCTTCTTCTGTGTCTGCCTTTTTTGAGCACCCAGCGTAGCTGACTTAAAGCTAAGAGACTTGGATTGTCTCCTAACTTTCACTGAATCTCTCCGGCGATCATATGAAAAAGACGACGACTTCTTTGTAATTTTCCTCTTAGGTGTGTCTGCCATTTCATCCACCAAAGTTACCTTCAAGCGAACAGTGTCCCAAGAAAATAAAAACTCAGTACCATCAAGCTTCCCCCAAGCACAGAGGGAATAGTCTTCAATCCTGTAGGAAGCGGAGCAACCCACAAGGGACGGAGCCCTTCTACGAACAGCTTCAGTTCTTCCAACAGGTTGTACAAATGAGAAAAGCCGATGGTCCTGCAATGCTGTATGTCACGGAAGAGCAGGCATAACTCCTTCTTGCTGTATAAACTCAAACAGGCTTCAGCAGTGATGCTAATCTGAAAAATGTAGTGACTATCCTGCTGAGCACGCTAAAGGTGAACGGAAGGTAGTTCCCTGCACACCAACAGGGTGTGGAAGTACACCAACAGGGTGTGGGGACGAAGCAGAAGACTTTGGGTTCAAAGCATCTTCTTAACTCCTTCCTTTCTGGGCTACTGCTAGGAAGGGATATGAAAAGGCAGACCGGTGAAAGCTCCCCAAAAAAGACAGCATTATTTCCTTCTCTTTGGTTCCAAGGCACTTGCTGAAGGAGCCTTTAGCCTGAGGTAGCTGCCCCTTTCACTAGGGGCCCTGTTTTAACCTAATTCAAATATTCCCTTTTCTCTCTTTGTCAGAAAGATTATTCACGCTACAAACTTACGAGGTAATTTATCTACTAAGCCAACTGGAAAATAAAGTCCAAGCATACGTATGAATCTTACCATCCTTCCTGGGAAATAACTATGAAGTTACGGCACTCTCTTAAGACGTGTTGGTATCAACGGATAAGAGGGTAACACCAATGAATTCTCATCCTAGGGACTGTGTGGGAATCTTATCAGACAGCTGAGATTGCAACTTTTGTACCAGGACTGTGTTTAGGTAGGAATGTTTCCCTTGCATAACGTATTAGTCAAGGAACACTGCAAGGGTGTAGAGCCCCAAGACTTGCTGCTATTGATTTCCATTAAGCAAAACATATCCCGGGCACAAAGCTGTGCATATGGGAATGCGCCTGCAAACCTAACGCTGTCAGATTTAAATCTGGGTTAAAACACAAGGAGGAAAACTATCTTTTGACAAACTTGTGGCATTGTCCAGGGTCTTTTCCAGAAACTTTTCCTTAATTTATTCATGACACTACCTCGCATACAAAACAACTGTGAATAATTTATACTTGCAGGATTATCCATTACTATAATTAAGCTTTAATATGGGTCAGTCCTCTAGTGTATGAGTCTCACCACCTCTGTTAGGAAATATCTCTGAAGTTGGAAAAGCATTTCTTTTAAAACCTGCCGATATCAAGGAGTAAGAGGGTAGTGTTAATGAATTCCCATAACCAACCTTTTCTGCAATTTCTTCCTTTGTTGTAGGATGAATAATATACCTCTAGGCCAAAGTGATATTGCTAAAATTAATGAAAAGCTATCAGAATATCATGCATTTATTAGCCATAATGGCCTAATACCAGATTCACTGCAGATTTCTGTGGAGATTTACACTGTGAAGAGTTAGAAAGCACTGTTTCATGTTACCTGCGCAACAACTTCTAAGTAGTGAATCTGTAATTATTACAGGACATAGAAAAAAATCCATTATTAAATATTTTTAGTACAAAGTATCTCTTAATTGTGATGTGTTTATAATACTGTAGCAGTCATCATCCATAGCCACATATTGACCTCCAAGGTACTAACATTAGAGACTGTGAGACCATCATCATTCCAACACTCTGTGGTTTTCACCAAAGTTTAGATTAAAGAGACTTTCTCAGAAATTGAGACCCTACTTAAATTACCAGTTCCCATGATTTACAAGCATCATCTTTTTGAAGAGTAAAAATAAGCAGATAACTCAACATTATGCATGCTTTTAAACCAGGACTTCTCAAGAAAAAAATATGTCCTCCAAAATTTCTTGAAGCATCTGCAGCATTTGATAAAAATCACAACCATTCTGATAGACCACAAAAATTAAGGTCAAGAAAGTGTGAAAGCCTTTTGTAGACAGCTACTCTTATGACATACTCTAACCATGCTTATTTGCACAAAAATAAATAGCAATTAAGACTGACAAAGGCAAAAAAAAAACTCTAAAAATCCATTCAAATGCATCTGACGTTGTATCAAATAGCAGGTACAATCCTGATCATTTCACTTCAATAAAAAACACATTAGACCTAAAACAGGCATAAGAAATGTAACAAGAATGAGGAAAGATAATGAATGGATTTCTGAATGAGAGAAAGTAAATTACAAAGGCAACAGAAAAGGACAGAGATCCTTAAAACCTTTAAAGATACAGAAAAAGATTTAGATTATATTTGTTCACAGTTCCCCTAAATACAAGAATCTGCAGTGCTCAAAAAATCAAATTTGAAACCAAAAGTTAGTATTTGCTTTGCCAATGAAAACTTTAGTTTCATTTGATGCCCCCAGATCTGGCACTGAAAAAGGCAAAAGAATGATTCCTCAACGTGACCTCTGATTTTAGTCATCTACGGTTTTTTTCTTCCATCCTTTTTTCAAGGCTGAGTTCTGGCCCATTTAGAGACTACTGGTAGAGAAGCCTTTAATCTACACCTGGAATCAATGCTGGCATTTGCTCCGTGCTTTCACTATCTCTACAAAATCTTCCTTGGTTCCTTGGTTTGTGACTGGATGAAGGAGAGGGCTCACCACCAGCATGTACAGCAGCAAAATCCCATCACCCCACTCCCTTCTCTACCCCTTGCTTCCCCACAGGGACCACTCTGGCATCTCCACAGCGACCAGCAGCCTTGCTGAACTGAAAGGGAACATCTCAGCCCACTCTCCCCTTAGTCAAGGAATACTAACTAGGGTGTAGCTAAGAGCTACAGATGGGAAACAACGTTTAGTTACATCTAATATCTCTTAGTGATTAGAAAATGCATGTTTCAATATTAATATATTATGCCCAGTATTTCCTTACTTCCATGAGATTTAGCCTCATCCATAAACATTGTGAAATTAAAACTTAGTTTATTAGAAATACTACAAGCATTTTAATTACCTTCTTTGACAGAAGATAATATTTATATTTGGAGTATGCTATTTCCAAATATGTTTTCATTAAAAAGCAGCTGGGAATGAAGACTACAGAAAGAAACTTTGATTTTCTACTTTAAATCCATCAGCAAGACGTACCTGAAAATCATGTGGCCATGCCAGTAATAATGAGGCAATAGTGTTAATGCAAGAAAATCTGGTTAAAACAGAGACATCATGTTTTTACTAATTTGTCAGAACTTCAGTTAATATCCAATTTCAGTCTCTAAAAATGTAATTAAAACAAAACACACTGCAGAATACTAGATGACTAGATCAAGAGCTCATTGTTAAACTGAAGTTTTTGAATTTTTAACACAAAATAATCATGGAATTGTTATACAAAGGGTTTCTTTCCCAGTATCAATACTTTCCCAAGCTCAGTGGCTCAAGTAGTTATTTTAAGCTGTTACAAGAAAAGCATGCCTTATGCTCAAAATGTGTTTTGCCAAGTCACTTATGAGTAACAACAAATTGTTTGAAGGTCATCCTGTTTTCCTGGGATACAGTGAAGGCAGTCACAGAACAAGAAGAGAGAAGCTGCACACTGTGGCAGAGATAATCATGGCAGTAGCTGAAATTTAATTTGATGCAAAAGTTTTGAAGAAAAAGGAAGAAGGGCATACCAATCCTGGTAATGTAAATACTAAGAATCATATTTTTGATTATTTTTTTGCATTTTTAGGCTTAGGACCTAGACGTTCTTTCATTCACTCCAGCATTTTAATCTGTTAATGGCACAAATAAACTTCAGAAGTACCACAAAAAGTTGTTCTTTTCTGTTCAAGGTTTTAGGATTAAATTCTTAAGTTGCAGAGTCAAAGAGAATTCAAATGTAAATTCAGCTGTAAGTTTGCTTAAATGAGGCAGAGACACCCCCAAATTTAGAACAAACAACATTACTTTTGAGTATTCTGATTATGTGCTGATGGAAATCTAAAGATAACAAAAGTTCATCTGTGAAACTTTTATCAAGTTCAAAAGCTCTTTAACATTTTGGAAAGAATGAACAGACACAGGGTTAACAGAATCTCACTTTTTCTACCAGCATCATGTTGCCACTGGTCTACCCAGAATTTACTATAGAACAGGCGTCTTGCATAACCATCCCTAAAAATAAGAGTGACAGAACAAAATTCAATAGCAGCGAGATATTGTAATCACAGCTGTGCAGTCCCTAGCTAGCCTTTAACCTTAACATCATAATGCATTTGCTCAAAATACTTATTTTTGTGTTGGTTTCAAGTTAACATTTGTTACAAACAAAATACAGTCATCCTTTCCAAACCCACAGTTTGTGTATCACATGCCTCTCTAACTCAACAGTGCTTTCCAAGAGGGAGTAAACAAAACAAGAGTATTATTTAGAATTGACCATATGTTTAACACACAAACCAAAAGTTCATTTCCTTTCCACTATGCTGGGAAAAGCTCCTAATATGCCTTACTATGTGAAGAAGCTGCTCAAAGACTTTCTCCCATCACACTGGAAGCAAGAAGGCATTAATTTAATATTATTAACAAAGTTTCTGTAGGTCTCTAAAAGTGGATGCAAATAAAGTGCAATTGATCTCACTGAATTTCAGCAGCAATTTGATTACTTAACATACTTAACTCTAGATTGTGAATGTTTACGAACTCCATTTCAGCACAGATGTATGGAGATTCTTGTGCTTCTTTCCGGGAAGTTCAAAGTATGTCTAACCAGCAGTAAGCACCAACACCACCTTGATCTTAGAGTGACCTGGGCCGGACAGTAGCACCACACACAAAAACACTGTGGTAAGCATGAAACTTCACTCCAGACAACACCAAACCATATTCCTCTGGTTTTTATTTCTGCACTCAGTGGGCATAAGTATGAATTATGCAGCGTGAAGAGCTGACTGAATATTTGAAAATGGTTAAGTCAAGCAAAGAAAGCCCATCCCTTCGTTTAGAGAACAAAACCCAGGCTGCAACTCTAAGCACACACCAAAATACAGTGGTTATTTTTGAGAACTAGTGTTGAATTTATTAGGACAGCAATGAAGGAAATTATAAGGTGCCGATGCTTTTACACTTACAGGTTGTTAATCCGAAGCTAGTAAAAACCTAATATATTTGGGCAAATGAATTTATGAATAATTGCCATTAGGTTCATACCCTACGTTGTTTCAAACTAGCTCTACTTGCCAAACTTCTCACCAAAACCAGTGGCTGTTAATGGCTGATCCCTGTTGTTCTCTTGGGAAGAGAGATCCGTGTTGTTCTCTGAGGAACGGCTGAGGGAACTGGGGCTGTTTAGCCTGGAGAAGAGGAAGCTGAGGGGAGACCTTATCACTCTCTACAAGTACCTGAAAGGAGGCTGTAGAGAGATGGGGACTGACCTCTTCTCCCTGGTGACAAGTGATAGGACGAGAGGAAATGGGTTCAAGTTAAGCCAGGAGAGGTTTAGGTTGGATATTAGGAAAAAATTTTTCACTGAAAGGGTTATCCAACATTGGAATAGGCTGCCCAGGGAGGTGGTGGATTCGCCATCCCTGGAGGTGTTTAAAAAAAGGGTAGACATGGTACTTGGGGATATGGTTTAGAAGTGGTTTTGTCAGGTTAGGTTAATGGTTGGACTCGATGATCTTAAAGGTCCCTTCCAACCATAACAATTCTATGATTCTGTGAAGGAAAGCCTCTAATTTTTCAGAAATGTAGCTACACCAAACGTAGACATTTTGATCTCCAAAGCTGAGCAACTGCCTGAGCATTACTATGCAGGAAAAAATTACATAAAAGTGCACATGAAATATTTTTTTTTAAATTGTGCAAAATACAAGTGACTATTTCAGTAAGAATTCAACTGGGAGCAAGTTATATTTAAGCGTGTACTTTTAAAATGGGAGATTACACAACGATTTCCTGATTTTTTTTTTCCCATGGATAAACAAGGGCCTATGAGATCCCTGAACAAGTACTTTCAAATTATACCCAAAGTGTGAGGATCACTGAAGTGTCTATGTGCTTCAGCCTGCCAGGAGAAACCATGGTTATTAAGGATGGTTGGGGGTTTTTTTGTTCAGCTAGTTGGGTTTTTTTTGCTGTTGAGAATGTCTGCCTACTAAGAACTGAACTGAGGTCATCAAGTATGTTATCATCAAGCTGGAAACTTGTCAAGTTGACATATGTTTTTTAAGAGCCTTCAAATGAAGGGCTACTTTCACAAGTAAAAGAAATCTAAAACAAATCAGTTTGTTAACTTCTCTCTACAATATTGTTCTAATCACTAAATGCACAAGAAACCTATGTTTTTAAAATTAAGAAAATAGGTTATACAGTTGACTAAAAGCCAATTAAAAGGAGTTATTTCTCCTTTATTTCTGGAAAACAAATATTGGATATTCATCTGCCCAAGCTTTTGAACAAGTTTCCTCCAATAGTACCAAACATGCTCATACTTAAGAAAGGAATGGATGCCACTAGTTGGAAAGAGATTTTTCTGCCTTGTAGCGAAATATTTTTCAAAAACAACAAAGACAATCCATTTGTGTTCACATATACAGAGAGAGATAAATATAAAAAACATTGATATATTTCTGTTGAAAACTATCTTTCCATAATAAAACCTGGACAAAATTTGCACTTCAATCAATCACAAAAAAGTTTTCCAAGAAAAAAATAAGCAAATGAGCATTTATTAATTTTTGGTTTAATACTGTTACTACCATTAACTACATTAACAAAGTTTTCATCAGCAACTTCACGTGTAGTGATATTGTGTAATATGAATGTTGAAGTTGCATGCCAGCTAAGTTAGAATGCATTATGAACTTTCTCAATGAACTATGTTAAAGGGCTTAAGAAAAGCTGTTTCAGAAAGGAACAAACAGCTTAGCAAAATCAGTTTTTCCATGTAGTTTGTCTCAGGTTTTTCTCCTTTTTTTTTTTTTTAAGGGGGAACAACATTGAACATCACAAATTATTCCAGAGAGCAAGTGGTTAACCCTTACATACCCATTCTGTTTTAGTAAGTGACAAAAGAATACCAAAGTACAGGGACTAAAGAAGCTAAATAAAGTCACCCTACCATGCTGCATTTTAACGTGAAGGCCACCATCACAAAGCTACTTCTCTTATTCCACTCAGAACAGCTGCTGTCTCTAAGAGTCTTTGTATTTGTTATAGGATAGAGCATTTTCTCCATGGAGACAGTGGAATACGAGTAAATATATTCTTCACATTACTTCCGAGTTTTACTAATATAGTTTGCTATACAGAGACATAAATTCACTGAGAGGACAAGCTGGTCCTTAGCTGCTTCATGTTCCGTATTGTGCTTATACGACACTGTACAAATAATTATGGCATAAAAGCAACATAAAAAAGACAAAAAATTACATTTATCACTGTGGGAATGATTCTTACATCTAAAGAACCATGATAAGAGCAAACTGATTTTCAAAAGTACAGGTGATAGGTAGTGAATAGCACAACAAACTTGTCTTCAAGAATGTAAAGAACTTCCTTGTAAAAATGAACACAAACATATTAAGTGTTCAGTTATGCAATAGCCTAAATATTTTTGTCCCAATTAAAAAGAATATATAGGCTAATGTTTAATTTTGAGCCTAACTAATCCTAGAGACCTCAGTAATAATTTAAATAAATGTTTAGACATCATCCGTTTAAATGCTTTTTAACAAGCTAAGCTTAAGTGTATATATATATAAAATACCACTAACTGCAGATCTATTCAGAACCTTGCATTAATGAGACCTATATCAGGTTCTGCTAACACAGAGCTAGTTGATACACTTGCTATGGAGAAAGCATCATATGCAAAACTAACAAGCCAAAACTAAAGGGAACCAGGAAGGTCGGGTGTAAAATACAAGATGGGAAACTGAAAAACAACGACTAATGACTGAAATGCTTGAAAATAATCAACGTGAAGGTCAAGTAGGAATGATTAGTTCAAGGATAAAAAGCAGTATAGCACAGTACATGTTTATATTGCACCTTCCTAACCAATGCTACAAGGTCCTTTAAAAAAAGATAATTTAACTGACAAGTGCTATCAGTAGAGACATGCCAGATTCACAGAATCAGAGGATAAAAGCTTGGCAAACGCAGAAATAAATACTAATAATTACTAGGTATCTTGTCCATCTATACACAAAAACAATATTGTAATAATGACTTAGCCTGTTTCAGTTGCAGTCAGAGTTTTTCATCTATTAGTCATACACATAAAAACACCCACAGAGTTTCACTGTGAGGAATTACCCCACTTGAAGGCGGCAAGCCAAGGTCACAGCCAAAGAATGAGGTCTCAAAGTCACCAGAATTCAAACTCGTCCTTCTGAAGGGAGGGGCACGTGAGAAGCTAAGTGCATGGTTCAAATAAGTTTAAGAAAAAATATACGCACACACACACATATATATATGTGTGTATATCCATATATATAGTGACGACTTGCACCAGCCTCCTTGAGACCTGTAAGCAAAAGATAAACTAATCATGCAGCTGAGCACTCCAATATGAGATAACTAACTCGAGGTTTTAATTAGCTTTTCATGAAATCTTAGCTGGGCACTATTTTTATGGAAGAAATTCCTGAAAACTCAGCACTGTTACTCTATACAGCTTGAGTAATCCCAACATTTCAGACGGCGAGGAGTCTCCCTGTCCCAAGACTCCTCACATAATTTTTCTTTATAAAGTCCCTGTTGAAATAACCATGTCAATTTAATTTTGTCACAAGAAATAACTGCAGGCAAAGTATTTTTTTCTGAAAAATAAGCCTAAGAGTCATCATTTGGCCAGTTTTCAAGGAGCCTTCAGAGTGCCTGTTGCTTCCAACAGTGGCAATTAAGGATCCTGGCTGTGAAGGAGCAGGGTCCTGAAACACATTTCCAGACTGAAGCCTGTATCAGGCTCAGACACTCTCAAGAGCTTCAGCAAACACATGCGGCTTCGCAGAGAAAAGTGCCATATTTACATACGACTTTACAGTTTGCCACAGTGTTTCTTATCTTACCCTTTTTGAACAGGTACTTCAAAGGCACAAGTATCTGTAACCTCAAACAAACAGCCAATAACCAAAAATCTCTTAGCTGACTGCGATCTAAATCTCTACTTGAAAAAAAAGACTAGAAGGACTCAAGACCCAGCAGTGTATAATTATTTTCTCAAGTTCTGTGTAACTAACAATTCCTTCCAAAAAGATTTTTGAAAAACAATCCACCAACCCTCCACAGTTTAAAAACAGCATGTATTTTTCACATATTCAACTGGTAACATGAAGCTAAAATTTAACTTACAGATTCGATTTTTTTCATTATTTTTCCACTGTATGGGGTTTTTTTTACTCTTGTAGCCTTCCATTCTCACTTGAACTTTTAAAGAACCAAACAGGATGGAAAACTCACGATTTTCAATAAAAGATTTCCTGTACTTTTTGAAAAACATAGCCGTAACAGACTTCTTACATCTGTCAAGCAAATTATCAGAAAAAAACCCTTTGTATTGACTCCCACTTTTGGACACATGCAGGAAACACAGAACGCTGACATGCCAATGAGCAGGGTGCGCTGAGCTGCTTTCATAGCTATTTGTACTTACACGGTCTTTGTCATCGGCTACATCACAAAGAATGTCATCAAGGTCTAAGATCCCACCATCGCCATGCTCCAGTCGATGTACTTGTATCCAGTAGTTTGGATCCTGCATAAAGAAGACATAGAGAAGACAATAATATCAGATATCCCATTCCAACAGAAAAAGGTTATTCCACCATATAGTTAACATCGCAGTCCTACAAATGCTCAACATTAGAACATCCATTTAGGTCATACTACTGTAAATAAACGTAAATTGAGATGTAAAGCCTAAGTTCTTTTTTTAAATTGCCTTAGATTAGACACGTACTCTTCCCAGTTACCAGCTCTACATGAGTCACAGTCCCATCACTGACATGTAGGGGAACAGCATTCCCAGTGTTACTGAATATATGCACTATATAAAAGGAAAATACATCGTCCTCAAAATAAAAGTATCTCAGACAGCGGTCAACAGGCACAAAACTTTACAGGACAGCTGAAAAGTGGGGGGTTTTGTGCAGGACATCTATAAAGGGTACAAACCAATATTTCAGTTATATGAAAGGGCTTTCTACCTGTGCTTTGGCAGAGTTGGTAGACAGGATATCTAAATCTTATATGAAGAACACTTTCCACATTTTAATTAAAAGAAGATACATATACACACACATACAGACACACATATATGTGTGTGTGGTTTTGTGTGTATACACGTGTCTACCAGTAACTGGGAAGCCTGGCTTTATAGTCCTCATTATTACTTTTGATACAAAAGGAAACCGTAACTGATAGAATAAGGTTGCATCCACAAAGTGTCTTCTACAGATTGCTACATGACCTGAGTGCTGTTTAGTACTCAACGTGCTATTCTTAAAAGTTTTGTCTTCTAACAGGGGAAAGTTGTACTATAAACACATAACCTGAACACGATACATAATCTTTTCTTGCTTCTCAAATATTCCCCCATAACAGTGCCAATGCCCCGGGCTGTCGTTAAGCATCTAGCAGTAAGAGAGCTTCCTTGCTTTACACTGAGCAGGCACCACTGCAGAAAGTGACTAATTTGAGGCCCTTCAAACTCGCAACAGCTTGCAAAGTGGGTGACTTCCTAAAAATAGCAATTAGCATCCAAGTTTTTTCAGGTATCAGTGTCTAGAAGTTAAAAAAAAAAAAAAAGAAAGAAAAAAAAGACCCCAAAAACAAATCGAACAAAAAAAACCCACCCCAACAAACTCAATAAGAAATGCCAGAACCACCCCCACCCCATCCCCACCCAAAAAAATCCACTCCACCCTTAAAGAACTTGAAAATAATTTGATTTCTTAAAGGATGGAACAGGACAAGAAGTGGGACCACCAGAATTCCTCTAAATACACATGTGGTTTTAAATCTTGAGAGGACATGCTGCATGAAATCTTGGACAGCGTGCTGCATGAGAGAACATCAAGGGATATTCATTTTGTTTTTAATATCCTAGAATTCTGTTATTTGCACATGATATAAATGCATAGGTCAAAGATTTTGGAGAAATATTATAACCATGAAACTTACTTCATTGTTTGTATAAATACACCCACCTTAAATACTGCTGTAAATCATCATCATCTGATTATCAGATTTCAGAATTACATTTTACAGCCATTAGGCTAGTCATTTCAGAAATTAAATTACAGATCTTTTTTCTCTAAGTATTAAATATCATTACCTCACATTTCTTCTAAGCAAGTATCTATTATATAATTAATTGATTTTGCTGGTATATGGCTTTTCCTCAAACTGTACTTACTCTTGTAGCACATTATAGGAGATAATTCATCATCCTTTTTTTTAAAAGTAAAAATTCAGGAATAATTAAAAATAGTACTACAGTGTTCACGCTGTCATGCACACAGAGGTGCACACATAGCTACATATTCCAGAAGGTTACCCTGTAAAAAGCTACATAATGCAAATACTAGGATAAACTTTTTGTTAAGTTCAAATACTCCACTAACACATAGACAGGGCTGCAAAAAGCCTCCTGTGTAAACCAGAAATCCTTCAAAGTTCCTTAACAAACAAGTTCTAAAGCGAAGTCTGGTGAAGAGGTGCCTTTGTGAACTCTGCTCTCAAACTAAAAGGAAAGAGGATCCTTCCTCCTCCTCCAGCCCACTACAAAAATCTCCTCTGCCTCTCCTATCTACACCAGGGATTGAAACACAGTTGGGAAGACCCATGCTTCGAAGACACAACCAAACTGACAAGCTAGAAAGCACCTTGCGCTCCTAAAGGACTTGATCCAGGATTCCTCTGCTAATCACTCCATCTCAAAGCCAAGTCAGAACTGAACCATAAGCCAGCCTTCACTGCAAAATCAGAAATGGAATAACTAGTTTGGGCTTTAAGAGAATCTGGTCCCTCAATATGACACACTTCACCATTTTTGTTTGCATCACTTTATCTTCTTACTGAAGAGTGGAACCATTGAAAACAGATAATTGCAATACTGGCTCGATGACGACTACATCCATCAACACAAACAGCACCCAAACTGAAACTACAACTTCTATATTCCCATATCCTTATGTTTTTTCCTTCCCACCACAAATATTTCCCACCTCCAAGGCAAATGTCATAAAACACGCATGATTACAGAATCAATAGTAGAATCGCCCACTTCTAAAGCACTATTGTTCTATTTCAGTATGTACAATCTACATCAAAAATAGCTTTGATATATAAGCTGCATCACTTTTGCTAATTAGATCCTTTAAAAGTTTCTCAATATTGCATAAGAAGTTTTAGATAGACTTCATTTTTCCTGCATCACCTATTCGTTGTGCCATAGCCTGAACTGCTCCGGCCGCTTTTCCTGTCAGACAAGGTCCTGATACAAAACAATACATTAGCAAGACCAGACAAGAAATATATAAAACTAGTTTGGCAAGAATTTACTCTGGCAGGATTTGGTAAGTAAATACGAAATAACAATGAAACTTTTCATTAAAGCCCTCTCCAAACTTCACAGAGCAGTCCTCCTCATGAGGCACTTTTACTCTATTAAAGGTTTCACATCAATCAAGGTGTTAGTAGGGGAGGCTTGGGAGGGAAAAGAGAGGAGGGGAGTACTCACATTTTGTAGGGATTAGTTACACCACACTAAAAAAAAAAAGGAACAAAACCAAAACAAACACACACCAGTGCAGCCAGTGATTTTACCGAGCTATGAAAATCCATAGCTATTTATGGCTCCAAATTTTAACTAATTCTATGTATTAACCAGCCAAATAACATGGAAACACCCGAACTGCATGCATAAATGTTCACATTTCAATTGTTATTCTGTGTTCTGCCTACAATAAACGTATGTTGTACAAGAGTCAGCTTGATGCACTGTTCGCAAAATACAAAAGAAACTGGACCAAACTTAACACCTATTTGAATTCAAATACTACTACATCAACGTTACAAGAGTATCTGCATTCACAGCTTGGTCGAGTTGTATTTCTCCATCACAACCAGTGAACTGAAATTCCTAATTCCCTACGCAATTGCAGTAATACAGTCTTCAAGCATTTTCTGAAGCAGTCAAAAATACTGTTTTGGCATAGACCAGTTACTGAGTCATAGAGTGGAAATTGGCAATTACCAGAGTTTACTGGAGTTTACACAGCTTCATCTGCAGAGTAAACTGGTCCAGTCGCTCCTTCAGGACACCCAAAAGACCCTGAGGGTCACCTTCTCCCGGTGGCAGCACAGGGCTCTCGAGTGAGATCTCACAAATGAGGGACTGGCTCCAACACTAACCCACAGAGAGACGGTCTGCTCAGGGCATGTGCAACGGGGTGCTTACACGAGTGAAAAGGAAAATGTCTTCTTGTTATAAAACAAGAAAAGTACAAAATATATCAAGTCTACAAAAGCCAGTTCCTGTAAAGATGAAAAAAATACTACACAAACATTTAAAAATTACTTGGAAGCTTTTCAAGAAGCCTGCTTCAGAGTTGTTCTGGTTTAAGAAAACATCCCAGAGTCAGACGCTTTGCTGTTGTTTCAAAATTTGAATTTGTATATTACAGTTAGATTTTCACATTTTGTCAACAAAACAAAGCCACATTTATACCCTCTCACTGTTATGATTGTGCAAAAGGGTACCGCGCTCTCCAAATCTGCAATGCATTTAGCGATATAAAAACACACTTTGATAGAAAACTCATTAGCTAACACTGCTCCACCAACGTGTAAATTAGCAATGTGCAATTATTTTGTAAAAGCTGTATAGATGCCTTTGTCACCAGTTCATGCAGAAGAACTAGCAAGTTCACTTCATTGAATACAAGGATAGAAGTAATGCTAAACCTGATTTATAATATCTTCATTTAAATATTGCATCACTCAGCTCAAGTCTAAGCAAGTCAGATCTCCTGTTTCCTGTGTACACCCATTTAGCTCTTCTACTTGACTATGATTATAAAGGTACTTATAATTTAAACTCACGAGCACTACATTTTCTGCTCCGAAGTCCTCTATAATGGAAGATAAATATTTGCTAAGTGAACAGCAGCACAGAGAGTGGAAGCAAGAGCACATTACAAAGGCAGTAAGAATGCAGCCATTCATAATATTCTGTTTATTCCATACAACATGACTTCTAAAAAGCACAAAGGAAAAACTGAGAAAACCATTCCTTTAAGTAATATCATTCAATATTCTGTAGCTAACAATTTTATGTTCCCACATAATGGAAACAAGGACCATATGTGGAAAACAATACCTAGAATTAGGAATGGAAACTGCAATGTGTTTTTATTAAATGGCACAGGAAGATTTCTTATCCTTTAGTTCCAACTAGGTGTCTTGGTTTTCGTAAATGTACCATTTCCAAAAACGTACAGAAGTCTTTAACATAAAAAGTTACAATAAATAAGATTACTCTTCAAAATATTTTGCGTCTGTTGCATAAGAAGAGAGCACCACAAACCTTAGTCAGAAGTAGGTATCTATTTAAGACAAAGCAGAAAGTCAGGCTCCTAAAAAGCCCACCTTACAATGCTCAGTGCTTACAAATTCTGCCCACCGCTGTGACTCAGCCTCACCTGCCCACCAGCAGGACGTCCCGAAGCACCAAACAGACTGCTTTATCTGCACGGCTACAATTAGGTAGTTGGGGGTGGGATGTGTGGGGGGTGATTTCTTGTGTTTGGTTCAAAGTCCCCCCAGAGAGCAGTACTGGCGGAGGGCAGCGGGCGCTCCCCCAGAGGTGTCTGCACTTCTCACCTCTGACTGTAACAACCCAGGCTCCCCAACCGCAGCTTTCAGCTGGCTGCTGGACAACTCGAGGTGCCACCACAATTTGTTACACATCTTGAAATCAAGTTAACCAGATTTTTTTCCACCCCCACCCCCCCCTATATTTTCTAATCTGTTCAGGCCAAAATAGTTAAGAGTATTTCTTACCACAGCACAGTATCTGGGGAAATGGATCGGCTTTGCCAAGATGAGCTCACCAAGGCTCTCTGTGCCTATCACAGACCAGCCCTCTAAAACTGAAATGATTTAAATGTAGGTATCATTTATAGCTTTTTGCTTTAGGATCTTCTCCAGTACATAGATCCTTAAATGATTTTTTAAAAAACACTGTCAACTGTACAGCCGCGCACAGGTATTCCAGTGTAACTCTCAAAGGAAAATGGACGCGCCACCAGAACGAGTGAAAGCACAGAAGCAGATCCAAGTGTGTCAATGTAACTTCTCACATACAAGTGAGGAGACAAAGGGAAAGTAAGTATATATTTTTAGTTGCTGCTTAAAATCATCTGAAATTTAAGATTACATGGCCATGTGCGTGGCCGTCTTCACTGTTTTGAGTATTTTGAGAACAAACAAAGGCTTTGTGGCAAAAGAGTGCACCCAGATCAAAACCAACTAAATCATCAGGCTGGGGTGTGTGTACTGGACTCGTTCAGCAGCATATGGCACTTGGGCGTGTTAACACAAGCTGAAAGGAAAATAATGGTTAATAAAAAACTAATATATCTGAAAATTTGCCAGTGAATTCATTCACTTCCCTGTCTAGCTCTGCGCTGCAGGAAGAACCATCAAAACAAGCAGTCAGGTGCCAAAGGAAAGCCACAAACGCTCGCAGTGTCAGCTGGATTCCAGTTACATTCCACAGCCCAACACGGCGGCAAGAACAACTCCCTGGGTTTGAATAGCATCTCCTTCCCGTCGTCTGTCTCCTCAAATTTCGGGCACAAAGACCTGCTGTGTAACACCCGACAGCAGCAACAGGGGAAAATAGGCTTCAGAGACCGTTGCACTCTCTAAGTTCATACTGCGCCACAGAGAGTTGGCAGGAATGATACAACATATTCACCATCTCTGCAAGGGCACAAGCCGGCAAAATACTAAACATTAATGAAAGCAGACCTCAGAAAGCAACTGATACCTGTAACAACTCTTAAGTTACCAGGTGAAGGGACAGTTACCTTTTCCATCTCTGACCGCACTCCATCTGCAATCACTCCTATCATACCAATTTTTGAGCCCATTTACTCCAGCTTGCCCTGTGCCCATGAAGTCAAGAAAAACAGGGCTACAGAGGACTATGGAAAATAGCTGAACACTGTACAGTAGAAAAAAAGCCTTGTGAATTTCACCTTTTTGTTTCTTAACCTGTAAATCTGCTTTTTAGACTGGCGATGTATGATGCTAAAGTTAATTTTTTGGCATTTCATATTACCAAGAAATAGGGATACACACCCAGGAAGGTTACAAATCATGCTTTTAGAAGTGGGTTTGGTCAGGGATTCGACTTTTTCAAACATACAAGTGCACACAGAATGTCTTCAACCAAGAGGTATATAGTGATCCCAGACACCAGCCACACAAAAAAAAAAGAAAAACATGCGAGTCAGATCATGGAAGCATCTTGTTCCGTTTTTACATTACACCAATGCTTTCCCAGCCTTGCTAAAAGGGCTTTAACTTAGCAGAAATCCATCCAAGACAAAATCTGACCTCAGACACTGAAATGTTGGAAAGGGTGTTTCCAAAGTGGAAAGCAATGTTAGCTTTTCAGTGCATCCTGCATGTCCACTTCCAACAATAACAGTGATTTACTCAGCAGAGAAGTTTGATGGCCAAAAAAACATGAGCTAATTATTAGTCAACTTCAGCAATTAAATGTCTTCTAAACCCCACTAAATTGAAATAATACGGTCAGTAAACCACTGGAACACTACTACTTATTGAGTTGTGCTGCATTACTACTGGTGTACAAAAAAGCATCAGGGGACTACTGGATATTGCTTTAAACAGCAAATGGTTGATATTAAAAAATGGTAAATTTACTTCGGTTGTTAACCACAATGCAGTTTGCATTAACTTTCAAAAATTATACCTAAATCTCTTGCTCTTCTGAAAAGAAATTATGATTTCCTAAATCCATAATGAAAGAAGTCTGAGATGTACTTACTATAGAGGTACCCTATACTCTTCCTGTTTCCCTACTTTAAAATTTTCTAGGCAAAATACTGTGTCTTAGGATATGTAAATTCTTCCTATTAACGCATTACCTCTGCACATCATGGAAATCTGGATTTTCTTTATTTTATTTTTTTAAACTCATCCAGTTTACCTAGGAGCAATCTATACCAACTCATGAGAAATCATATCACTAATTAATTTAATCAACTTCCCTACACGCTGCATGTTTCCAATCCCTATTAAATAGCACATCATCTCCATATGCCCTGATAGCCCAACATCATGGAATAATTCAGGTCGGAAGGGACCTCAGGACATCCCGGACCGATGCATGCTGAGCCAAAGGGCGGTCAGCCTGTGTCACTGCACGAGGCTCCTCCTTCCCCAGTGCAGGACTGGGCATGGGTCCTGCCTGCATTTCACATGGCACCTGGTGGCCTATTCCAAAAATACCGCATTGAAAACATTGCTCCTTGTCAAAACTGATGACTTTGGTGACATTTCTCCACAGCACACAGCCTGCTAACCACTAGGAGGTGCCACCACCAAAGGGCAGCTCCAGGCTCCCAAGCACCCCAGTGCCAACGGCCGGACTCCACTATTAGCGTCAACTCGGGCACCCGCAACAAAGGAAAAGTTAACTTGTGCTGCCACTAGAATGCACGTGGCAACCAACTTTGAGAATTAATAAATGAAGGATAAAGCTTTATATTTGGCTGCGAAAGATTAACACATTTTTGCCACGAGTACTGTTTATTTATGCTGTGCACAATTAAGTTCTGTTTGCTACGGGGGAAAAAAATAAAATATTTGAGAAAAATACATTGAGTAGAATGACATTGTATCTCTAAAATCCCTGATGTCTATGCTGTGAGCACTGAATAACACTGTCCTGCCCAAACTGCAAAATAAAACTTTTACATGGGATTTATAGTAGGAAAATCCCAGACCTCTCTCCAAGCACTGCCACAAACTCCAAGTGTGCTAAATCCACAAGTAAGGTAAGAAAAATGTCTCCTTTCCAGAGTATTTTGCTGCAACACAGAGATTTCCCATAAATCTGCATTTAAATACAAGAAATCATGCAACAAAAGTTTATCGATTACAATTTGTAATCATTAGTATTAACTCCAGATGACAGAGATGAATTACAGTAATCAAGTCGAGAGCTCATGAATATGTAAGAAAAATGCACTGGGTATAATGGTGCACAATCTTCTATGCAGGGACATCAAAATTTGGGCAATGATGCTGAAGAGATGAAGAACATCTTTGGATTGCAGCTTTACAATTGAACCATGAGTGAATCTGATAAAAGAGAGAAGTGCCTTCTGTTTCTTCCAGGAGCTTCTCTCTTACCTCCACCCATCATCACAGCATCGCTTGGATTTAAGCGTTCATTGTTTTTTTCAGCCACTATGATAGCTCTTCAAATTCCATACTAGATTTAGATTTGAAAAATGGATTTTACTGGAATAATTATCCACGTGTGTGTGTATATACACACATATATGTTGTAGTCTGACGTGTATGATTGTTCTATGTTGATTAAACATAAAGATTGCAAGTCTGGGAAAGTGTTTCAAACAAAGATTTAGGAAAGCAGAAGTGCAGTTGTCTACCCTACTGACATTCAACACGAGATGAAGAGCCTAATTTATTTCAGAAATGTACTGGAAATAAGATTTCCATTTGGGGGCCATTAATATCAAGCACCATGAAATATGGAAACAATCAATTTTTATATATGCTCCCAAGTGGGCACAGTCAATTAATCTTGTAGTATGTGAACCCTAAACAATGATTAATATACAGAGAGAGTTGCAAAAACATTATATACAGTGCCTCACACTTCCAACATCCTATAAACTGTGAAATTAACAAAAAATATTAAATTCCACTCTCCGTTCTGATGACTGTATTATTCCTCTCGGAACTTCAAAGTCAAGGCTTGGTGAGTAGGACTTTGCAATATAAACAGCCTTGTTGAACCATGTGGAAGGAATGCACAAGTTATGTGAATCACAGGACAGTTTATCTCAATTTAGGTCGGCTACGGTATCTCAACATTACTGAGAGGATTTAGAGTTTTAGCATCCCAGACACCTTACTCTCCCCTGCCACCCGGTCAGCCGTGCAGAGGGGCACCCAGGAGCTCTCCCTGCCTCCCGTGCCGGTGCTGTAAGTGGGGTGCATGTGGGAAGAGATCCCGCAGGCTCCCTGCACCGCCGCACAGCAGCACGCAAGAGCAGCAAGCTGCCTGGGCACTGCGGGTTGCCTGCACAGTCATTGCCTGTCCAGTTTACAGGAGAAGCAATGTGTCACCTAAGTCTGTTGAATCAAGCTGGTATACGGCACAAATAAAGAGTGACAAACTAACATATGCTGAAAAACACCTACTGACCAACACCAGGTCCTAGGACCCAGCATAGATACACGGAGCATTTCAACTGATTAGTGTTGCAGGGAAATTCTGCTAATAGTGAGTGGGGGACTGAAAGCTTCAGGAGTTTCCACTGTGCCCTATGAAACTGCTCCCAAGACTTTAACGATATTCCCTTCCTTTGTCCTCCACACCTACGTGCACGTTATAGCTCCAACAAAAAGCTTTCTACATTGCCTACGTATGCTGACATGAGGGCAGAGGACCTCCACCACCACTCCAGCATCTCACCCCACAAGGATCAGTATCTCTGTTTAACATACACCTGTGTGCACACACACGTGCCTCTGGGTCAAACCCACCAAGGAAAATTGGTTTCCAGTTAGCATCTGCAAAAGCAATGTGGAAATAATCATAGTAGTGTGTTAATTTATCTGTTAAATACTTTTCAAGAGATTTTAACCAAGACAGGCCTTATTTTCATCTCTGGGGAACAATTTTTAACAACAATATTTAGCTATTACTTTTCCAAACTGCCCAATCTTTTTGAAGCAGTGCAGTTTCAATACCTTCTTGTGGCACTGATTTAAGCATGTAGTCAGATGAAGGAGAGAAAATACTTTAAAACCAAAGACAGAACTAACGCTGAGTGCTACCAACTCCACATTTTACTTCTCCTGCTATTTCAGTTTGCACCCATGTTTTGTTCAGAGGTCATCAGTTACAGTTTCTCCTCACAAATCCGCAATAATCCTCTATTTCAAATCAGTAACTAAGCTCAGGTCTGGTCTAAGCTTGAGGCTAGCCCCAGTTTAACCAGAAGAAACCAGAATCCCACTCCCACATTCCTGAGTCGTGAAGAGAGCCCATAACAGGAAAACCCTAACTCCTCTCCTTGCCCTGAACCCTCACCTCACCAGTGACACTCCTCATTTTCTAACTCCTCCCTCAGTCTCATTTCCAGTTCCAGAATTTGGTATAAATACCAAAAATCACCTGCCCCCTGTGGCTGTCCAGTGCACTGCAACCTTCCCTCCTCAAAACCCACTCTTCTCCTCCATCATCCACGTTTACTTATGGCTCACCATCACTTCCATACCTGGCCAGCAGCAGAAACAGAGAGCATTTCCAAGATGTTAAAGCAAACACAGATGACAACTATTGGAAAAAAAAAAGATCTAAGAGCGTGCCCCTTCCATTTTCTACACCAGTACTCCTTCCAACTTGACGTTGCGATACCCTCACAGACCTACCTGCATTAGTGCCCATCAACATAAGCAAAGCTTGCAAGCTAAGACCTGAAAATGAACCTGCTAATGCAGGATGATGAGGGTTAGCATTAAAAACCTCCTTTTACTTCCTTAGTTATCTTCTCCCTTGTCACCTCCAGCGATAGGGAGCAGCTAACAGCAGCACACTGAACTAACCCATTACACATCTTTCAAAATTGCTTAATTCTCTAACAGCAGGTCTGCACTTGTCAAAATTAAAGCAGGAGACTCGATTACAAGAGAAGCAAAACCAGCTAGTCTTCTTGACCAGAAAAGAAAGCAACAAAAAATAACCATTAAAACTAATGAAGCAATGCCAAGCCCTATTTTGAACAAAAGGTAAATCTTTATGTCTTCTCAACTGAGCTGTGAGTATATCATATAAGAAATTGTGAAAACTGCTTAATTTTTCCAGCTCAGGGCACTCCAGTTCGTATCTCTGGAAGTTTTGAGTAATATAAGAATGATATAACCCTTTGGTGTTCTCAGTCATAACTTACAATGTGGTCTAAATTAGGAATTCCCATCTTTGTAACAAAGTCAGCCTTGGCAGGAGATAGAGAGAAATAACTGCAATCGCATGCAGAGTAACAATGTTAGAAATATACTCAAATGCATCATAATGTTCCACCTAGAATTATACCTTCAAGCCCTATAAAACTAAAGTAATTATCTTTCTTCTCTTCTGCTAGACAAATTAGAGAGTATCCTCTACTTGGTCTAACCTGAGTTTGAAACCTCTAGTTTCTAGTTCTTTATGTGTTATGAGAAACTAACCTTACTGAAAATGTTTTCAATGTTAACAGCATAATTATATATATACACACATATATACAGAATCTGAAAATTCTTCATAACTAATGGCAAAAATAAGTTTCACATAGGATTGATTAAAAACAAAAACAACTAGAAAAGCACCCTTATTCATTCACCTTATTATATGCAGCTCATATGTTCACAGAAAAGTATTTTTTAAAGTACTGCAACTTCTATGTTCTGTAACTAACTCCTTTAAAACAAATACGGTACATTTGAGACAGAAGCAGCAGCAAACTCTGTCTAACGAGCTGTAGAAAAAAAGAACAGGTTCTTAGAAACTGTACAAATTTCTTTTTTAAAAACCTGTTTGTATTATACACCTGGGATCTCTCCAATTAGTGCACCACCAAAATGCAGATAGAAGAAGGTGCTAGCATCTCTTGCTAACTTTGAACGATCAGGATC
The DNA here is from genome assembly GCA_013398815.1 of Ibidorhyncha struthersii. Classification (NCBI taxonomy): domain Eukaryota; kingdom Metazoa; phylum Chordata; class Aves; order Charadriiformes; family Charadriidae; genus Ibidorhyncha; species Ibidorhyncha struthersii. The sequence goes on from VZSZ01002215.1 coordinate 1,004,447, forward strand.
GGTGCATAGCAATCCTGTTGTTATGTACATTAAGATAGTGTCTTAGGCTCCACTGAAGAGGAAAAAAAGACTGCTTGCTGTTCTGTAACACACAGTAGAGCAAAAATAAAAGAGCTTGCTGAATAGAAATAGATTGAAACACAGCATGGTTTTGACTGTTTCAGCATGTTTTAGATAGCACTCACTAACAGCTCCCCAGCCAGTACTGCATCAATCTAACCAAAGTTTTCAACCATTTCATCTAACCACAGCCTCCACCCACGTATTTTTGCAAAACACTTCAAATTAATTAATTTAATTTTGCAAGTTTTCCTCTAGCAACTAACAGGCCTTTGTTAAGTCTCTTCTATTCTACATTAATAGCAACAGCACTGTTAAAAATACAATGAAAGTTTCAATAACTGGGTTAAAAATATATTTTTTAAAAAAATCCCTCATATTTTTTTAAATAGCAAGATGTCTGAACTGACAAGCATCAAAATAAGAACCTTGTATATATGAAACCCACTCTCCAGTTCTTATTTTTAAAGCCAAGAATATTATTCTTAAAGAAGAAATCTGCCACAAGAAATTTGGATTCTCAGATTTCTGTCATGCTCTATTTTGATTCAGTGGGGAAAAAAAAAATACTATGTATGCTTACACAATTGAAAATATTAAGTGAAAGGAAATAATTTTAAAGAGCCTGAACATGCATTTCTATTTTTGGTGGGGGGAGGCTTGCTTTCTAGTGGAGTATTCTTCAACTGAGCAGAAAGTCTTAATTTTACGTGCTTTTTCCTCCAGGCAAGTAACTCGCCACTGCCCACAGAGGAATGCCCTAGTGCCCGTGGGACAAGCCAACTGCACACCAAGTCAGGTAGACACGACACCTACATGACACCTACATCGTCACCCGGGGACCAGGCTGCGCCACAGTTGCCCCAGAGCGGCTGCTGATGTTGGGAGAATTCCCAGGGAAGCTCCCAGTCTATATATAGCAAGCTGTTCGGATGCAGAGGGGCCATGAACTCTCTTACTTCTGTAAGACACAGAGCAAGATCCACCAGCTGCAAGCCAGAGATAGAGCTGGCCGGGGGCCTTTGCCATCTCCCAGGTAGGCAGCATCTCCCACTCACAGCCCCGCACCCCTTCAAAATTAAAGGGAGAGGAGGAGGAAATCAAGATTTTGCTGGATTTTAATGCATCAAACCAGAGGCGAGAAATCTATTCATTTAGTCCTCAATTTAAAAACCTGACTGGTTACACCAGCAGATGCAATAGGTCGCAGGACCATGAAGTCGGCAGGGGGACAGAAACACGGTGCGCACTCGGCAATGCAGGAGGAGGAATTGCACTCTCCTGCCTGTGGTGAATCAGACACTGACTCACAGCAACACCCTCGGCCAGGCCAAACTTCTGTTCCAAGTTCACATGCATGGATTTCATCAGGAGGTTTGCACTGAGCAGTAAAATTTAGTCCTGATGACATTTTATTTTGCTGGATGACTCGCACCTCTTCTACCCTTCCCATTTTCTAAAGGGGTCATTGCATTTCACTCTTCTTTTACATAGCTTGCAGGTTGTTAAGACTAGGAATGCAGTTCCCTTCCTGTCTAGAAAGACAAAGTATAACCCAGTAAGTAGTAATAAAGTAAAATTTTGTCATTTGAAAGAAGAGAAATGTTTTAGATGGCTTAGGAATCCTCGCAGTTTTCTTAAATGGAAGCTTCTTGAAAAACAAAGTGTAAAAATGTCACTTTTGGCAAAGCTTTCATTTGATATGAAGACTTTCTAGTTGCTGACACTGCTGTCTCTTCTAAGACGTTCAACATCTGGGCTGCAAGAGATGCAGGTTTGTGGAGCGCCCTGCAGAGTACAGCTTTGCTGCTGGACCTCCCGACTGAGCGCTCTGCCCCAGGGAGACACCCTCCCCAAACAGCCCCCTCATGCATTTTAGGAAATAGTTTTTACAAAAGCTGCCCCTTTCATCAAAAATCTGTGAAAAAACTAAAACCTTACTTATTTTCACACAACAGAAGATTTGTTAACTAGCTAGTTCTATTATTTAAAAACACGGTTCTTTCAAAATTCACTGAGCTTTAGCAAGAAAGAAAAAATATTTTAAACTGCCTTGGACTCAAAACTTTCAGACTTCACAGTCAAACAGTCTCCTAAATTATAAATACAGGAAAAAAAAGCACATTATCTTGAACTCTGGGATTTTTCATGCTTCCTGCGAGAAATACAATCTTGTTGTACAATACAAAATATTAAGTCTATATGACCTGTTCTCTGCACTGGTCTGTAAAATAAGAGTAAAACCAGACACATTTATGCTGTTATTTCAGAACATGTCGTATTTTGTAAAATGAAACAAATCAATCAGAATTCAGCTCCCTGATGTTTTAAAGAGATCATTTGTATCCCCGTACACAATACATCTAATAAAAATTCTTATACTTTGAATTTTAAATGTCTTACTTGGATGACTGATTTAAAGACATGTTAAAGACATTTAAAGAAATTTAAAAAGAAAATACTTCCTTGAATTTTTACTTGTCCACCACGTGGCCTTTGATAAGCCACACACCTCTTCCAAGGTTCACAGGAAACAGGGCATGTCTTAAAAATAGCTACTCTTCCAAACATTAAAAAAAAAAATGTGCTTAAGCTTTCCTACTCACATGCACGCAAAAGACAAATGTTACACTGCAACAACTGAGATCAATATACCAATGACAAACATCAGAAATAGCTCCATAAGCAATTATGTCTGCATATATTACTCCATACAGAAATATTCAGGATGCACAATTTGGACCTGGGTCACAACTGAAAAGATGCCTGTATTTTGATTTACAACACCATCATGATCAAAAAGGATACAAAAAAAAACCCAATTATTTCTGCTTTAGGATTTTCACACCTCAAAACCCAAAGACATTTAGATGCAAAGCTTTACTCTGAGCTCACCTTTTTTGTGCTCATCAAAACCAGGCGAGGCTATAGGTACTTACAGAAAATGCTTAAGTGAAACAGAGTGAAGAGGAGGTGTACAGGACACCCCCAGCTCAGCACCGGAGGGCTGTAGGCAGCAGAACTGCAGTTGAGCAGTAGCTCGGACCGTGCGGGCAGTGCTGCCCATGGCAGTGGGGTGAGGCAGAGAAGCTCAGTGAGATGTCCTCCTCCTCCCCCAGCTTACTACTGACATTACCACAGCAGCTAGAGACTTCAGCGGGAACCAGGGTCCTGCTTTCCCAGAGATGGAGCATCTGCCCTGGAAAACTTACAGCTAATAGTTGATCTACTTGAAACTATACTGACCTGACTGAATTTCCTAAAACCCTCTTTATTCTTTCCAGAGAAGATTGTGTATGGACAGGAGTGACCCACAAGTAAGAAGTACCCGTAACCTGTCAAGGCAAAGTTGGCTACTTTTATTTCTGGAACAGGTATATGCACAGCCTATTTTGGTGCAGGCTCAACGAGGTGATAAGCACTTTCTGCTTCTATGTCGTGGCTGTTACACTGCTTGCATTGCATGGCGAAGGGCTCTGCCTCCTCGCCTCTGCCTCTGCTCTCCTGGCTGCCTCTGAAGCCAAAAGAAGAAAATAAAAGAGGGCTTCAGACAAGAAGTAAACATTAGCATACCCTAACCAGCAGCGAAGGAGTTTGGGGAAACTACACAAACCACTGCCATTGCAGCCCCTTCAGAGATTTGGGGGGTTTGTCCCACACCAAGAGGCCTTAAGAGTCTAAATTATAGGGATGAGACACGGGTTAGCCAGGGCAAGCAGGAGGGAGGGCAGAGGCTCCAGTTCAGTAGGTGATGCTCAGCCATCTTTTGGAGATGCACAGAAGCAGCTCAAAGCACAGCACAGAAGTGTCACAGGTAAATGAAGAAGAAAAAAAACCCACAAAACAGAATTTGTCATTACTAATAGATCTCTGTCCTTTAAAAGAAAAAATCATCAAATTTGAAAAATATAGTTTGTCTTTGGACTACAACTCACAGCTCAAATTTTCACAGCCTGGCTCAGACACAGAGGAGATAAGCATAGGGTTTTGTGCAATTAACTTGTATTTAACTTTAGAATATTTCTGTCTACAAAAGTCTCTCCTGTTTCAAATCTTAAAGGCAAGAGGGGATCAGGGAAAGGTTACTCAAAACTTCTGTTTCTTACATTCTCTTTTGATTACAGACTAAATTCAAAAGAGACTACCCTGGAAGGCCAAGATAAACGTGCAACCACATAATTGGTCTGGCTCACACAGCACTGAAGTCAGAAGTGCCCCCAACTCCAGAGAGATTCAGCCTGTGCTTGAACGCCGCAATAAACTCTCTTCACTATTTTCTTGAAAAGCAATATAAATAGCTACAGTAATGTTTTGCCAGGCCCAGGCAGTGATGGTAGATATACCATAAAGACCACTTGTCTTCTGCCAAGACATGTATTGCACATCTGCATTGTTTTTCTTGCTCACCCTCAGAAAGTATTTGAACTTGGCATAAAGGACCATGTTTTATTCGGGTGACATTCTTGCATGCTGTATCTTTAGAATGAGTCAATGTTAACAAACATTTGCAAAATTTTGAACTCCAAGTACACAAGAAGCACTTAGGAACCAAAACAAATAAACGAAGTTCAGAAATACATTTGATTCCTAACGCATGTGACAGTAAAGAAGAAAATTGTCATTTTGCTATAAAGCAGGTACCGTGCTGTGATACTCATATGTGCCAACTGTAATGTAAGTAATGAAAGTGTTCCATTATGCATAAGATGACTATGGAACAGCCAGCTCATTAGTTTATATGACTCCCCTCTTCCCCAGATAAGAGCAGACTCAGTTTACATTAGAGGACAACTACAAGGAAACTCTCAGACATATCACACATGACTTCAGGGACAGCAGGGATAAATTAAGGAATTTCAGTGTAATATTACTGCCAGAAGTTTTGGTCAGCTAGAACATGCAGGACAGAAAGGAGGATCCTGCGAATTACCAACCTGCCAGCCTCGCCTCTGTGCCTGGGAAGATCATGGAACAGATCCTCCTTGAAGCTATGCTAAGGCACATGGAAGACAGGGAGGTGACTCCAGACAGCCAGCATGGCTTCACCAAGGGCAAGTCCTGCCTGACCAACCTAGTGCCTTCTATGATGGAGTCCCTATATCAGTGGACAAGGGAAGAGGTACGGATGTCATCTATATGGTCTTCTGCAAGGCCTCTGACAAAGTCCCTCACAACATCCTTCTCTCTGAATTGGAGAGACATGGATCTGATGGATGGACTGTTCGGTGGACGAGGAATTGATTGGATGGTCACATCCAGAGGGTGGTGGTCAACAACTCAATGTCCAGATGGAGACTGTTGACATGTGGTGTCCCTCAGGGGTCCGTAATAGGACCAGTACTCTTCAATATCTTCATCAATGACATAAACAGTAGGATTGAGCGCACCTTCAGCAAGTTTGCTGATGACAACAAGCTGAGTGGTACAGTTGAGACACCTGAGGAAAGGGATGCCATCCAGAGGGACCTGGACAGGCCAAAGAAGTGGGCCCATGTGAACCTCATGAGGTTCAGCAAGGCCAAATGCACGGTCCTGCACCTGGGTCGGAGCAACCCCAGTATCAATACAGGCTGGGGGATGAAGGGATTGAGAGCAGACCTGCAGAGAAGGACTTGGGGGTACTGGTGGATGAAAAGCTGAACATGAGTTGACAACGTGCGCTTGCAGCCCAGAAAGCCAACCGTATCCTGGGCTGAATCAAAAGAAGCATGGCCAGCAGGTCGAGGGAGGTGGTTCTGCCCCTCTACTCCGCCCTCATGAGACCCCATCTGGGGTACTGCATCCAGCTCTGGAGCCCTCAGCACAGGAAAGACATGGGCCTGTTGGAGCGAGTCCAGAGAAGGGCCACAAAGATGATCAGAGGCCTGGAGCACCTCTCCTATGAAGACAAGCTGAGAGAGCTGGGGTTGTTCAGGCCAGAGAAGAGAAGGCTCTGGGGAGACATTGTTACAGCCTGTCAGTACTTAAAAGGGACCTACAGGAAAGATGGGGACAAACTTTTCAGCAGGGCCTGTTACAGCAGGGCAAGGGGTAATGGCTTTAAACTAGAACAGGGAAGATTTAGACTAAATACAAGGAAGACGTTTTTTGCACTGAGGGTGGTGAAACACTGGAACAGGGTTGCCCAGAGAGGTGGTAGATACCCCATCCCTGGAAACATCCAAGGTCAGGTTGGATGGGGCTTTGACCAACCTGATCTAGTTGAAGATGCCCCTGCTCATTGCAGGGGAGGCTGGACTAGACAAACTTTAAAGGTCCATTCCAACCCAAACTATTCTATGTTTCTATATACATTTTTGTTGCTTATTCTGTTCCTGTTTATGCTAACAAAAGCATTTTTATTACTGTGGTTGAATTACTACTGGAGAAGGTTTTGCTTTCATAAAAAATAAAATCTAGACTAAAATTGTTTTGTAATTCATGATACAGATTTTTTTCCAGCTGCTTTTGGAAAGCAGAAGGGAGAACCAAGGCACACTTAAGAAGGTAGTGTTTACCTGTTCAGTTTTCAAAACAAAATGCCAATGCTGATATCCTTGGGGTAATTTATTTATACCCCGTCATCTGCAGAAGTCTGACCTCCGGGAGTGGGTGGCGCAGATGACCACAAGGACAGGGAAGAGGAGCAGCGACAGGGCTGCCCCAAGCCAGAGGGGACAGAAGGGAGGTTGAGGTGCTAAAGTTGCTCCAAAGTTGGACCAGGCCTGGCCTGGAAGCACACTCCCCTCAGGACAGCAACAGCATCAACAAGGTTCAAATCGCAACCCAGAGATCCCACTGGACAGGACGTGGCTCTCCGCACACCTAACGTTCCCTCTCCTGACAACACCACATGCCCAAGCCCATCACACCTGCAGCAGCCTTTTGGCATTCACCACATAGATGCCAGAGGAGCTCCAGCATCTGTGTCACTTCGTACAGAGTCCTTCAAATACTGTATGGCTCTGATGAATCCCTGACCATCTGGCAAATGGCTCTAATACAAAAAAAAAAAGAAAAAAAAAAAAAACACAAAAAAAACCCAACCTAAAACCAAACCCACCTACATATTTTGCAAGCAATCTTGCAGAATAACACTAAGCTGCTCTGGTAAATTGCTTTGTTGATCTTAACTATTAAAATAAATAAAAATATAACAAGATCAGAAATAGCAGCCACCTCTAGGAAACGGTGCATTTGTCCCACAGAAAACAGAGGGGTTTGTAGCACACATCACTGGAGGGAATTATTATTTTTTTAAAGGTGTCAGAACGCAGTGACATCAACAGTCAAATGACAGGCTCCATCAAATTAAGATTTCAGAGGAAATTAAGCAAGTACTCCACAATGATGGGAAGTCAATCTGTGGACAATGCAAACAAAATACTTTGTGTGCTTTGCTCCAACTCTTAGAGTATTATTAATGTGGCTTTTGCTGTATACACAAGTTTTAAAGCTAATTACATTCCGAAAATGCTTACCAAAAAAAAAATCTGGTTTATTGGAGCCTTTAAAATAACAAAGGTTAGCTGGAGAAATGTAGCTATGGGTGCATAAAAATGCAGCTACTACTGCACAGTGTAGAAAGCTCTTCCATATCCAAGAATTTAGCTGCTACATCATGTAATATGGAAACCACAACAAAAATGACAAAAGCCAAGATGAATGTAAGCTAGCTTCCTCAATTAGCTGAGTTCACTGGGTAAGACAAAGAAAATCATATTTTATACCAAACTGGGTCTTGTCTTCAGCAGTATTTCACAGATTTCATCACAGTCTGGTCACTCAAAATGGGGGGCACTGCTCCCCTCCGCATGAAGCACGTGCACAAGCACCCAGCCTGTGCTTCGGCTTCTGGCGTTACAGATGTCTACTCTTCAAAATTCCTGCAGACTTGTTTGTCTGTTACACATATTTTTTAAATAACCAGCCTGGGTGCCTTGTTTTGTTTCTTATACATAGAACTTATAAACCAGAAATAAACAGGGCTTACTGCAAAAGTAAATAAAACCCCAGTAAATATCCACACCCAGAGTCACTGGACTGTGAACCTCACTGCAAATGCAGTTTGATGGATGGCCGCAAGGACAGGTAAAGGAAATATAAAGATGGGCAACAGTAAAGTGCTACCTCTGTTCTTCCAATTTCCTGCTGTTTCCCACAGGTGCTTTTTTTAGGATAAAATTATTGCTTTGATTAAATGCCTGGTACACCTATGTATCATACAGTTACATTTATCGGCTTTGTACTGCATCCGGACTCAGTTTTGGGTTTACTAGCTTGCATTTTAAATAAGCTCATCTTTTTTTTCTTCCATTTTTTTTTTAATGCTTACAATTAATCAGTTCTTCTTGCAGGAGTCAAATGATGTGCATTCCACTTAAGTGGGCTCAGGTTTCCCTTCCTGGTGTCCCTCAGTCCACATTTGTCCTCACCAGTGCATCATTTCTCTCCAGTGCAGAGCTTTAAGAAAGGCAGCTTGCTCTGAAACACAGACAGACTGTGTCCAGAACTGGTGCCAGAAACCCTCTACGATGGACTGCAAAAAGGACTCTGCAACAGCCACGTACATTCCGCAGTCTCTTCCATTTTCTGCAAATTCCTGCCTCCGTTAAAAACATGCTATTCGCTTGCTAGCAAACTTTTAAGTACATGCAAACAATTTGCTTTTCCATTATTAAAATTATTCATTGACTTAGACTGAAAGAAGTTCATATTTTTAAAATCTGAAAGAAAAATTATCATTAAGTGTCCCCCACCTTGTCTGGAAAGAAATGCCTCCTCTACTGAGGGGCTGGGGGGAGTAAGGATACAGGGGGAGCAGAGAGTGGAGGAGGGTTTGAATACATGATTGGGGTTCCTGGTTTTGCTTTTAGTTGTTGGTGGTTTTTTTAAACCTGATTTTACTATTATTATTTTAACTTCGCAGCTATCCTCAAGTGTCAGAAGATTTAGGAGAAAAACATAATTTCTCTGCAAGAACAGTACTTGAGCAGTAGACTTGGGAATACCTGCTTTTCATTTCAAAGTACGTTTACCATAATGCTGTATAAATATAGTAAGAATTGCCCCTCAGGAACTCTAGAGAACTCTGTTCCAATGAAACGGGCAGGATGCTTAGTGCCTTCTGTTGTTACAGCATCTGATGGGAATACTGCTACTGGAAAATCTGGAGCAATACTCTCACTTTCAAAACCTCAAATGAGAAGAATTTTGCAGTGTAAGTGAAACATCAAAAAAAAAAAAGTATTTTTTCATTACATCCTGTGCCTTCTCTAAGCTTACGAAAGCTTCCAATGTTAGGCATTCTTATAAATACTGTGTATCTTCTCTGCTAACCAAATGGATATGTTTACTAAACAGATACCATAAAAAGCACAAGCGATGCTCACAACACATTACAAACTTTAAATGGGCACCTATACCACTTGCTGCAAATACCAATACTCTTAAGTGCTGCACGTGACTTACGGCAGTGTGGCCGTGTGAGGAGCTGCTCCGTATGCCATAAACATCAAACACACCTGCAAACGCAGGTAGGGTGGCAACACTTTGAAGCCTTCCAACAACCAGTATGCTCAGCTTGGGATGCTGGAGCTGGAACAGGAGGGACAGGGCTAAAGAGAAGGTGCCGCTGGGGTCACGACGGACCAACACACCGTGCCGAGGGAAGCCGGAGGGGTCACTGCCAAAGGAAGGACCTACTGCAGGTGCAGGGGACCCCAGAGAAGACGACACACCACCTACCGAGCTTCCTCAGTAAGTTTCAACCTCTACAAGCATCTACTTTGCAGTACAGTTCTTTGTCGGTCACTAAAGCTTCCTTCATAACCTGTTTCAGGACCTGAAAACGGCAAGCCTGGCCATTAACAGAAACTAGCAGTACTATGGTAAGAAGCACAAGACTACAGGCACAGGCTTCTCAATTAAGGCGCCCATAACGAAGCAATGAAACACACACAAAGGTAACCTTAATGCTATCATCATCTGCCTCATCAGGTTTTAAATGGGCTTCTGAAATTAACTGCAAATCTTGACATACAATAAAACTTCTGGTAAAACAAACCTTACTAGTCCATGGAAAGGATTTACCAATTTTTGTCTATTTTCAGAAGCATCTCCTGAAGTTTTTTGGTGGTTGAAATAGCAATCTTCCCCCAGCCTGAGGGTACTACAGAATTCAGAGTTCCATTGGAAAAAGAGCAAACTCACACCAGTAAAGCCTTTTTCCCTTTTACAAGAACAATTGATTTTATACTAAAATATTTTATTAGCAAGATCATGAATTTGAAATCCTTCATCAACAGCAGAAAACCCTGCAGGTGACTAGACAAACAGCGAGACTGCCTCCACAAAAAAGTAACAGTGAAACTTAATGTAATTGTTCACACTTAAATACTTCTGCTAATAAATAAATAAACGAGGAAATAAAGTTAATAAATGCCTACGCAATCAATTGAGAAGAAAGCAGAGCATGATGGTACCAGGGCAGGACAGGGAGAGCCCCCACCTTCCAGCACTGCGTATGCTTTTCAGTGGGGCAACACAACGAAACCCCATTTCTTCCCTTTGAGAGGGGCAGTCATGCTAATAGGCATTGGCTGCAGAGATCGGTACCAACCCACGAAGAAAAACAGCAGATTTTTACATCACAGCAGACCTACTTGCAGATCCAGCAATGTCACGTTTTGGTGTCATTTGTTGAGGTTGGCAGGCAGTAGCACAAAGAAACCCCAGTGGAAGAGTCTGTTTTCTGCAGTCACACATCTCACTGTCTCATCCTCTACCTCCAGGTACCTTTAGTCAGGGCCAGAGTTCAGCTTATATAGACAGAGTTCAGAAACCTCAGTTAAAGATAAAAAATATCAATATATATGTACCCTACCACCTACTGCTCCAGCAGCCACATAGTAGTTTGTCACACTATTAAGAAAAACAATGTCTCTCTCAAACAGAGCAGGAGTTCCACATTCTGACACAGCATGAAGACACAATCAAGATGCGCAGATTCACTTAGCTCAGGTCTTTCTGTTCCTCCTGTACCTTGCTATCCCTGTCTGGCCTAACACTGAGGATCCAGCCCACCCCTCCCAACTACAGTAGCTCAACAGCAAACCCAAGGGTGCACGCTGACTAAGTAAACTTCAGTAAAATCACCACCACCACTCAAAATCAAGGTTTGTAATCAGTTTGCTGTCATCGGAAGGGCGTCTCCTCCCCAAAGCAGACACACCCATCTTCTACTTCACTTGGATTATATCCATCCTATTTATTATCCTTTAAACCAGTCCTATTTTTAACCCTTCTGCTCCTTCCTTAAAAGCAGATACCTCCAGTCCTTCTCATTCTGTTCTCAGCTGTATCATTCAGACAACATAATGCCTGTAACAGAACAAAATATTTTTTTCTCTGTCCTTCATGATTTTATTTAATTTTTAAAATCAATTTACAAAGCAAGAAACATGGATCACGGAAGCCAAGACAATGCAGTAATGGAAAAGCAATGGGATATTCAGCCCAGGGAAACTGCTGTCTACTGAAACAAAATACAAGCTTCTATTTGTTGTCATCAAAGAATTAACGAGAGAACATGCCAATAATTTATACAGGAGTAGACACGAGTGTAAATGATGGGGGGAAGGGAAGACCTACTAGCTCCTGTGCTGCAGAGAGGCAGAAGACCATGATTGCTAAAGAGCAGGAATGTTTACTTCAGGCTCAATGTTTCTTAAAATAATTATAGATTAATAATTCATAGCTCAGACTTGGAAAAACCTGTACGTATTCCTCCTATTGATTTCACTGGGACTTATAGTGGCACAGTATTTGCAATAGAGTCCCAACATCCTGCTGCGCCAGTTTTCCCTTTGTGTAGAAAGAGAAACGTGAATATCGAGCATTCCTGTTAAATAGGGGAAGGGAAAAAAGTCTGCAAATATTTAAAGATAGAAAGATGCTGCCTAACTACTAGAACGTGAATCAAATGAAACAAAAAAGCTAGCTGGCTGCAAGGAAGAATAGTCTTTCTTAGTGGGAGTTGGCTTTCTGGGTTGGATGAGTTTTTTGAGTTATCGACAGTGATGGCAGCATCAGTATGGTAACACCTTCACATGCTCAAGGAGGACATTAAATGGACTGCATGTTGACTTTAACTCCAAGTCACCCCAGGGTCCACTCAGGCAAATTTCACTTTCTTCCAGCTCTCCCACGATTACACACAAACACACAATTTTCAAATGTTCCCCTTCTTGGTTTCTGTCTTTTTTTCGTGCACAGCACAAATGCTTCCTTGGTCCTGCTCCTCACAGACAGACTGCTCTCCCTTCCCCTCCCCCAGTCCTCTCCAATGAACTTTAAAAAAAAAACAAAAAACAACAAAAAAAAACTCTTTCACAACTTTTTTTTCTCACAAATTTTGTCCAAAGGCTACAGGAGTTTCTGGTCCACTTCAAAGCATTGCTGGCAGGGCCGTAACTGAACCTTCTTCCCTGTTCAGCAGAGGCATTACCAGAGGGATGATTATCCTTCTTGGCCTTATTATTCCCTGCCTCTGGCTACAACATCCTACCCTTCTCCATTTTCGAGCAACCCTACTTGCTCATCAGGTTCCTCCCCATTCCTGATGCCAATGACATTTTCCAAAGCTTCTCCTAGAGCGACCACTTGCTCACCTCACCCCAGAAAAACCTTTCTCCGTTTTGGCTCCAACCCACTCTCAGCAGCAGACTCTGTCCTCTCTTCAAGCAGTGTTCCTACAGCCCCGCAGGGAGAGCAGTGCACAGCCTCCATCCCCAATTCCCTTGCAGCAAGGAGGGAAGCGCTGCTACTTGTATGAGAGTCAGCATCTTGACCTGCAATAAGCTCCTGGTGCAGGAGAAAAATTAACTCATTTCATTGTTTAAGATCAAAAAAAAACCCTTAGGATGACAAATGCGTACAGCCTTGACCTGCTATTGATTTCATTGCCAGTGATGGTATCAAAAANAAAACCCAAACCCAGAAATCTAAAAGTCAAAGAAGCCCCCAACCCAGCTACCTACCAGTTCTGAAACTATACTCCGTTTTACAAAGTAATGGCAGTGCTTATAAATGTTCTTAAACCACAGTTCAAAACCCAGGCTAGACGGCCAAGAGGGCAGAGGACCACTCTGAATTACGATGAAATGGTGGAAATGAGAAAGCTGAAGCGTACAATCACAGCAGGTAACTGTACACCAGCCTCCCTGATGAAGTATGTAATTACTAACAGTTTCTGAGAGTTTCCGTAGTTTTTTCCCCCATAATCTTTCAACTTGCAGTAGAACAAGCAACATCTGAATGCAGTGTAATTGAAAGAGAGACACTTAATAAATTTTCCCTGGAAGGAAGAACTTCTGGCCAGCACTGATATTCGTATATATTTTTACAATGCTAGACAGTAGTATTCCTTCCACTCAGATACCAGCACCTAATGAGCAGAGACATCCTAAATAATTCATAATAAATTCTGTGTTGAACATCCACCATGCAGAACATAAAAGATTTTAGAGCAGTCCATTTTAAGGCTGGGAGTTGCTAATTTGAATACTTCATTTCACACCACTATTAACTTCAAGATGTTCAAAGCCCACTTGTATCGGCCTGGCAACATTGGCACAGCAAGTTCCAAGAACCTCAAATTTGTGCAAATGTCTGAAGTGAATAATCTGAGAAATTAAAAACTTCAAGGAAGTAAGTATTAAACTCAGAATTTTAGGATTTACCTGGTGTGAACTTTCATGCTAGCAAGGCCTTACCAGGCAAGTTTTGTGCACCGGCAAGGCGCTTGGTTTTTACCCCAAATACGCAACGTGCCATCCAGACTGCTCCACAGGTCACTGCAGATGGCAAAGCATTTCACCTTTCAACAGCATTTAGCCGTACCAATGGCACTTGATCACTAACTCCCTACATCCAGATTTACTGCTTCACAGCAATCATCATTCATGGTACTTTGTATTTGTTCATACTACCCAGAGGAAAAACGCTGTAAATTCAGATTTGTCACCTTTACTTTGGCACTTTTATTTGATGGATCAACAGACACAAGACCTTGCAGCTATGAAACATCTTTTTTAAGGACACAACAGCTCTGAGTTCAAAAAAACATGCTGTCAGCATCACGTAAGCAGCTCCTCTGGCTTCACAGTAACAATACCATACATGAATTTAAGTAATTCATGTATATATTCACTGATTACAGTAACAATACTATAAATTAATTTCAGTACATGCCATTATAAACATCAGTGTTCACTGAGACAGAGCAGAATTACAAAGCCAAATGGAAACTGGGGAAGAACGGTAAAGATCACAGGGACTGCCTACACTGAGAAGCAGAGTTGCTTTAAAATATCAGCTGTGTTCCCAAGCGCTCAGTGCCCGCCAGCGCACACGCTTATCTGCTAACTCAACAAACACACTCTTAAATCCTGTGGGGAAAAACACTGGGTAAGACCCACACTGGGAAAAATAATAATAATAATAATCCAGTGATACACAGGGGGGAATTATGAAGGATTACGGTGAGCAACAGCGCAGAACCAAAAAGAAAGCTCCCTGATAGACATACCAGTACCCAATCTTGAGAAAGAAGGTGGGGTTTGTGGGGGTTGTGTTAATTAAAAAAAAAAAAAAGCTTTTAAAAGGATTTTATGATCACTAGGTTAATAAGCACCAGGTTGCAGTAGGGTTTTTCATTGCTCACATAAATGAAGACGTGGCTTGCAAAGCAATGTACAGAAATGTATTTTCATCTTCCAGACCCTGTAACTTCAACACAATACAGTTCTGGCAGTAAAAAATCTTGTTTCAGTGGTAAACTGCAAGCTTAGAAAGGGATAGGGTCGCAGCCCTGAAACAATTCTCAGTATTTTGCTGAGCAATGGAAAGCAATAAATATTATAACAATAGGGATTACAAAAATCTCAGTTCAAGAATAACACTAGCAGTGGTAGAGAACTCCCGATGCCTGTTCATCCTGAACTGGAAACACTACATTTCAAGACTGCAAATGAGTATTTCACCTCCCAGTACTTTTGAATTCAACATGCGGTGACAACTTGACTGTGTGTGATAGTATTTAAGCAAGACATTACAGATCTAATGAAAGTTTTCCTTCTTAAACTCTTATAAAGAACTGTAAAAAGTTTTACTACCAAATTTACCAATACTGCCAAGTTGTCAGCTTCAACTTTACTTCAAAACAGTGCAAGTAAGAGCCTGCAACTTTACAGATCTGCTTTTCTTTGTAACAGGTTCTCTGTAGATTAGAGTTACCTGACACTGACTACATCCATAAGGGCATTCCACTAAGAACAACTTTATTTTTTAAATTACATAATATAAATTGCAAAACAATAGTTTGCTTCCCCCAACACACTATATAACAACTCCCTACTTGCAAGAACAACTGTTTTCTTCTTATACCTTTTAATTAGAGTTACAAAATGTTTACATTAGAGGAAAAAAGTGCCCTGATTTCTTTTCAAACAGCTTCTAGATCTGCTGCAACATGCCTACAGATCCGATTGACACCGCTTTTCACTACGCCGAAGTGGTTATACAACCCTGGTACTTCTCTTGCACTCTTTCCAGGGCTCTCTACATTTATTCATCACATGTCATATGTAAGAGTAAGGCATATGTAAAACCCATTTGCCTCTCCTGTCACCACTTAGCTATCCAGTTTCAAAGTTGTGGAAAGAGCAGGGATGCAGATCATGAAATGCATTTCAGTTCAGTGCATTATTTGGTTGAAATAAGTAATTTTAAATTATTTCCTCTACCATTGGTAACAAAGTCAGTGTTAAGTTTTATCCAACTAGGAAGCAGCAAAGAGGAAAAAAAAATATACGACAGATATGAACTGGTTATTATGCTCCTTTTTTAAATAATACCTGTTGGGTTTGGAAAGTTTATATGAGCTTATTTAGAACAATATATGTATGATTTTTCTAAACACTTTGCTTCATAAGTGGCTGACCTTAAATAAAAAAAAAATTATTGATGAAATAAGAGTAAATGCCTCAAGTGGGAGGAGTTGGGGAGTCCTCATCTGTCCTCCCAAGAACAGACGCAAAGAAACATTTCTCAACATGTTTCAGCTCCAGAGTTGAGTACTCCCCAGAATACAGAGAAGTCTGTATTTCTCAACTCATTGCTGAAGTACAATCTCATGCAGACATTGTCCAGCCCTCACACCATCCTGCAAGGCACAAACATTTTTATCCAAAGTAAAGAATAAATGCAACCTACCTACGGCCACACACAGAGCTGGCAGCAGAGATTTTTGGGGAGGTAGCTTGGGTTTTTCCCATGCATACGCTTACTTTTACATACAGCAAGTAGCCACTCAGCAAGATCACATGCTGGTGTAAAAGGGGACCTGTGACAAGAGGACGTACATAACGGATGGGATCCACTTGAGCAATCTGGACAGTCTGCACTGGAAGTGAGTGTACCTTAGTAATTGCAGGCATGCTGCAGCCAGCTCCCGAACTCTAAAAACTGAGCTATTTCACATGGCTACTTCAAGACAAGGTGAATCACATCTTAAAATGATGTATTTCTCTGCACCACCCCTAAACAGAGGCTGTGGAGCCCAGACCAGCTGTAGACACCAACCTTCTAGATTAAAAGTTAGGCTACATGAACTCTGCTCTACCCATCAAACTGAGCTGAGGTGAGGGAGGTGAAGATAACCTATCTCAGCATGAGGATATTGATTTGCAACATCAAGAAGAAAAAGAGCTGCAATTAGAGCTTTGTGCAGAATCCCTATGTATAGGAATAGCATTTTATATAAGAAACTGTGCTACAAAAGTATCTCGAACTACACAAGAAAAGCTGACAGTTACACAGACCAACCTGGGTAACTTTTCCAAACTGGGTTTTAAATGGAATATGAAACAAAAACGAGGGTAAGGATTTTGGTGATGGCAGTGTGCACATCTAGTGATGTATGACAGCTCTCACACACTCTGACATTAGACCTAATAATGGCAAACACTGTCAATAGCTAAAACATGACAAGTATGAGCCTTTTCACTGAAAAATTCAGCATCTTTTTTCTCCCTGTTGGAGGCAATGTGACCTTTTTTTTCCCCCCTTTCTCACAGATACCTCGGTACATGCTCCCACCTCAGTGTGAGCATGTAAGTTCAACCTATTCTCTCAATACATGCCTACAGCTTCAATACAGCCCTGTGGTGCTGGGTCCACACACACTCCCTCACCCCAACAGAGCTGGCTGTCTGCCGCAGCTATAGTGCTAGCTGATTCCCTCTTCCATTTATTGTTGGCTTCCGATTGCAGATACACCTTCAACCAGCAGAGCACTTACCCTCAGCAATGATACTGGATTTGGTTTCTCTCACAGTGATTCACATTTTGTATTACCTAAGTCCAGAGTGTTCACTACGTGTCTGGCATCGTTTCATTAAATAAAAAGAGATACTAGTATCACAAGAATCACAAGATAGTAAAGTTTGGGGGTTTTTTATTATTATTAAATATACTGACTTTTGGGGGGATGAATATTAATGGTGTGAAATAGCAATAGAAGGATGAACCTTTATGTTCTCTAACAAGACTCAGTCCAGGAAACATAAGATGTCCCATGTTACAATGAACATTTTGCCTAGTCTTCAGAACCACGTTTACTGCTGCAAATGGACAATTTTTAACCTAAATCATATGGGGGAGCAGGAAATATATATCCAGTAAAGAGCATAAGATATGCCAGTACTTATAATCAAATCTCTCAAAGCCTGTTTTGTTACAATTACTACAGCACTTCTGTGCAGCAAATGAACGAGGACAACTTGTGTATCTGAGGTGGCTTCCAGGCAATGGGATCCAGTAGGTGTTTCTACAGCCTGTCAGTACTGAAGAACAGCTGTCAATACACAAGGCTACATGAATGCAAATCTCAAGAACTCACTGCTCATGATCCTAAGTCTAAAATATAAAATGGATAAATGAGCTAAAGTAACCATTCCATTGGCTCTTAAGTGTGTGGAGGTACGAGACCCGTGATTTCTTAGATCTCTCACCCCAAACTCGGGGCCAGCTGGCTCCATTCCCTGTCCCACTTGCGCAAGAGGAGCGTACTGCTAAAGCAGCAAGGGTTGCACATTTGCGAGAGCCTGGAGACACCAATGCTTGTGAATGATAAAAAAGCTTCATTTCTTGCGTGAAAGCTGATTGCCAAACACCACAAAATCATGCTCAGATTTTCTGGTTTTTCTTTTGCCCTTGCAAACAGCTATCTGAATTGCTGACTCCATTCACCAGTGAACAGGCTTCCCTCAAAGAGAGTTTTGACGCTTGTAGGTACAAAGCTGCAAAGGCAGAGACACTGCAGAAAGCATGTGCACTGCTCGTGAGCACGAACAGGGATTCAGCAGAACTGCAGAAAATAAAATTTAGAAGAAAAAATACTGATTTACATCATTGTGAATTTCTTTCTCTAGAAAGAAGATAGGCATCCTGTGGATCCTTAGACTCATGTAATTCATCAGCAGCTGGAGCATCGCTCTCACTGGGACCGCATCAGCCATCCCAGCAGGAAGGCTGAAATCTCAACCCTTGCCCATGAGGGGAAGCAGGCTATCTACAGCAGCTGGTGCCAGTAGCACCAACTCACCCCAAAAGCAAACTGCGTGCTCAACTCAACCTGTTACAGTGGAGCAGCCAGACTTCTGAATAACTGAGCATTTCCATGCACCACCACTCCTCCACCCTGATGCGAAATGGCACTCGTAGGGAAGCTCTCCATCACGGGAAAGCATTCCTACACACTTCAGTGCGCCACTCTTAACACACTTGGGAAACTTTGGGGATTTTTGAGACCAAAACCCAAACTGGTCCTGGATAAGACAAAAAAAAAAAAAATTCTACTTCAGTAGGGCCTTTGTTTACATGTGCAAGTGCAAGAGTGGCCATTAAAAAAAATAATAATAAAAGCTCATAAAAGGTCAACCCTTAAAAATTAAGCAGAGTCACTTAAGTAACTCCTCCAAACATCAGTAACCTGACCCTCAGGACCATTTACTTTACTCCGTAATTACGGACTCTGTTCCTGTAACTGAAATCCAGTGAAATTTAATCCTGTGATTATCCAGAACCCAAATACAGATAGTGGGACTGCATCTGAAGAGAAAACATATTACCCTTTTTCTCTTCAGTTTTCCATATTGATGATACTTGGTTTAAACCATCCAGAAGAGGAAGGATGAACATCACAGAACCTGCAAGTATCCACAGGCAAAGAATTTGGTTCCTGAAGACCTCCAGGGCTGCCAGGAAAATTCAAACAGAATCCACTCCTTAAGACCAAACACCCACCACACTGGTTTCAACACAAGACTGAAAACAGACTAGGAATACACTGCACATTCTCAGTAGCAAGAAAATCACTCACCAGGGCATTTATCTAGAAATGCACTGGCTTCAACTTCAGTAGAGGTCTTTCAAACCAGAGCAGAGCCACCTCTAGGGAACCGCTTTGACATGCAATCAGGAGGGGCTGTCACTCACTCAGGCACGTCACCCCACAGGGACCCCAGGAAGGGTAATGACACACGGTCAGGTTAACAAAGCAAAAGGTCCCCTCTGGCCTTGGATGTCACAATCACCCGTGTAGCACCTCCCCCCAAGGGTATTATTGCAGAGTGACCCAAGCAAGTGACATCAGTGACATTCACCACCTCCAAAGAGCAGGCTTACAGACACGGACAGTCCACGTAACAGCTTAGTACAAATACATCCTTCTGTCTCTCCTTCCCACCCCCATTGCCTGCTGCCTCTGCACACCAGTAATCCCCAGTGATCCAGCCATACCCAAAGCACCGGCCTTGCTCAGAGCTGGGAACCGCGCAGGGTCACCCTTGGGATCGACACCAACTCTGCTCATAGTGAGGAGGTGCACTGCACAGATTTCATGACATGATGTGAATCCACTTGCAGAGCTGCTGCCTAAAGAAACTGCAAGTCACACAATGCCAAATGTACACTGTTAAGAGTTTAGTTCCAGAATTTGACAGCTTTACTGGAAGACCCCTCAGCCCAGACACAATTCTGCTGATTTCAGGGTGTTACTACCAAGTTTCTAACCAACTGTGACCCTGCTCACATAACACGCCACAACAGAGCAATCATTCTCCTGTAGGGAACTACTCCCATGTATGCTCATCCCAAAACTCAAAAGTGGTTTTGTTTTCTCTTTCAGATTCGATATGTAAATATCAAATTCCAGACACGAAGCAGACTATTTTCTCAATTCATTCATACAGCACAAACTGTAGGATGTTTGCAAAGTTTTTATTCTTTGCAGATGAGACATGAATTGGCTTTTTAAAACAGAAAAGCAGATAAGGTATTTCAATGGCCAGCAGAGCTGGGATGACTCCTATTTATTTTTTTGTACACAGTCCGGCTGAATGTTAACGACCAAGTCCATGCTCTGTACAAGTGTAATAAAAAGGAGGTGCTGTAAAAAAAACAGATTGAACAGTTTGCTCTGGACTGATAAAGCAGCAAGCAAAGAGCACAATTGTATGGAGCGTGCCTGGTTTGTGAAAGCAGACAGTCCGGCCTTGTTAGCTCTACAGCTACAATCAGTTCCGGGGGCAGGGAAGGAAAGAGGGAGAAAATTGAGAACATTTCCATTTCCATTTGGAAACATAAGATTCAAAAAAGGAGTGGCCTTCAGTGTTTCTGATCCTCAGGATATGCTGCTTTCTCTTACGAAAGAAGTTCAGTTGACTCGGATCGCAGTCACGTTTGAGCAACCTGTAAATCGGTGAACATACAGGATTTTATAGGCTCGGGACTGCAGTGAAAAGTATATAGTTGTATAATACAGATACTTATCTACTTACATTTTAACATTTTCCCTCCCTCACACTGATCATTTGTTGTTTTTTTTCCTAATATTGATTTCTGTATCGAGCTTGCTTGGCAATAAGCTCATCTAATGCATTTTCTGTCTGTTGCTGCTGAAATGCTGACTATATGTCCTCTTAACATTAGCAAAAGTGTTTACATGAAAAACAGTTTCACTAGCTGTTAAAAACACACGAGTTTAAAGTTATTTAATGGTGTTCAAATTCAATATAAATATATCCTGGGATAGAACACACAGAGAAATATCCTTTTAAATCATTATCAGAACAATCTCCATTTGGAAACACATCCCACTTACAAACTACAGGGCAAACGGAAAAGAAGCAACATCTGAACTGGCAGAGTTCTACCACCACGTATTCATTCCTCACCATGCACTGCAGTTCAATTGCTTTCAATAAAACTCAACTTTTTGTTAAAACTCCTGACTCAGTAGCATTTGCATCGACATTCCCATGACAGTACTGCTGGTAGCTGAAAAATCTGTCCGGCTGCAATCTCCTCACACGGCGAGTTCAGGCGTAT
Organism: Ibidorhyncha struthersii; assembly: GCA_013398815.1. Classification (NCBI taxonomy): domain Eukaryota; kingdom Metazoa; phylum Chordata; class Aves; order Charadriiformes; family Charadriidae; genus Ibidorhyncha; species Ibidorhyncha struthersii. The sequence goes on from VZSZ01002215.1 coordinate 1,025,939, forward strand.
GAGAACAGCGTGGCACGTAAGAGCATGAGAGAGCCCCGACAGAAAGCGCACTGCTGTAATCATTCCTGCACACCAGCCACCCCTTTTGTTTTGTTATTGCATGCCTTAAGGAACAGCTCATGTAATCAGGATGCAAGATTAATAGGGCAGTACAGAATTCCTTGATTACTGTTCTAGTATAGGGAATAGCCCGAGTTTAAGACAGCAAAAAAGAAGCCCAAAGACAACCTAAAAGACAGCCAGAGACAGCCTAAAAAAAAAATATATATATATATATATGTGACAGAGTAAAGAAAGTTTATACACCATTTGTAAACGCTTGCAGACCATCTCCTCCTTTCCTCTACTGCAGGACACATTAGATGAAGCAACGACCACAACAGAGGTACTACTTTCTCTATGATTTCTTTCCACAGCATCATTTTGTAACTCAGTAATGCACAAGGAGCAGGAAACCTTCTAAACCAGAGCCTTTGATGTGCATATAGTGCATATGAGGGAAGGGAAGGTTGTCGTGCAACAACCAATTGCAAGAATCAAAAACCGCACCAGAAAAAATAGCAGAGGCTAGGAACTAGCAGAACAGAATTAATTTTGATGAAAAAGCCAGGAATGTTGATGAAAAAGCCAGGAACAGCGATGTCATTGAGTAGGTCATAAATAGCTCTATTTCCAGAGGCAGCAAAGGAAACAAAGCATCATTGCTGTTAACTTCAGGATGGTTAAATCTAAATACAAGCAGCTTTTATTTTCTCAGGGGCTTTCTAATGAAGAGAAAGGTCTGGAGTAAGAGGAATATGCCACAACAAGGAAGAGACACAAAATAATGCATGTAAATCACTAGAGATATTTGTTACTACGTTTTGTTGAAATCTCTCAGGCTATCCAGTTTCAAGAAATTACTTCTTATTGTATGTTCTCATGCCTAATAAGGGCGTGCTTGTCAAAGGCATAGAGAGTCACTTGAAAATATAAAATCTAGAGGCAAAAGATGAACAATGGTTATAATGTCATCTAAAATTATTTAGTAAATGCTTCCATTTGCATAGTCCACCAGCTGCATTTTTGCAAAATGCTGGAGATAACATGACAACTATGACAGCTGTTAACAGAACCTGAAGGCTTCAACAAAAGCGGTCACAATAAACCGCAGTTGTGCTGTAGCATGTTTTTTAAAACACAAAAGAATAAATCACCACTTAGTAAACTCAAACCAGTCATTTAAAAAGCTGGTTAGGGGTGGAATTATAATTTGCAATATCCCAATTTTCAGGGCTTAGTATTATTATTGTTTAATACTATAGCAAGCACTGCCCTGTTTGCTCTCTCCAGCCCTACTGCAGCTCTGCATGTTTTCTTATCCCTAATACAGAGATCCTGAATATGACATTATAATCACGAAAGCTTACATCTACAAGGGGAAAACATGCTTTCTTCAGCACTGCATGCAGAAGGGATTAAAAAGTTTTGGTAGATTGAGTTCCTTTTAAATCACCATCAGGAGCACAGTAGTCTACAAGCAAAGTTGAGACCAAGGCAATTAACCCCATCAATCTAAAACGAACGTGTACACATGCAGATAACTCTTTCTTTCCAGCATCAGCCAAACGCTATTACGACACTTACTGACTACCTCAGATTTTTTTGCCCATGACCATCTTACTTACAACGCTTCTATATTAGAAGAAAATTAGAGCACTTTAATTAGGGAGAGACAGCGGGGCGCAACAGATTTAAATTCCACTAACATGGATCAATATTGTCCCTTCTCTAAATTTCTCATAATTAAGCCAAATACTGATAGATCTTCTGGCTTCAGTGTATCACTTAGCTTTTAAAAAAAAAAAAAAAACACTATTCATAAATCCCTTTAGATAGCTATACTAAACTCAAACATCAGCATTTCCTTGCTTTCATTCTGTTATAAACATTCAAACAAGTATGCAATATTGGAATCAACATCCTTACTGCCAGGTACAGATTACTTATAGAAGTTTCAACCACAGTATGAGTAAATTGAAAAAAATTACCTAAGAAACAGAAATTATTAAGCACTTTAACATGACGGAGTCCACACTTGACTAAGACAACGAGACTTTCTTTTCAACAGCCCATTACCACAAAATAGTCCCTTTTCAGCCTGGCAAAGCGTGGCATGCTTTTTCATACAGAGGTTGAGCTACAGGAGAGCAGAAGGATTAAATACAGCGATATTTTACCACTTCCTTACTAGAGGGGAAAGATAGTCTTGTGGTTAAGGAGTCAGCAGGTCAGCACTTTATTTCCAGCTCGGTGCCGAACTGCTTGTGTGGTCCTGGACCAGGCAGCGACCTCCTGTCCCTCCCTTCTCTACACGCGCCATGGGGATAATTATGTACTTTCCAAACTCACATTATGACGTTTGCTTGTGGATTTGGTTTTTGAAGGGAGAAGGTGGTGAAGCACAGAAGGAAATTACCAAATTAAGACAAGGTGGCACTAGAAAGCCATCTCCTTGCTCCTAGTTGGGCTATTGCACGCTGTTGTAACTGAGGGGTGCATCGCAGCTTTGCTGCGGCACAGACAACCGGTACAGCAAAGTACTTTTCTCTTTCCTAAGGTAACATAAAGATGCAGAGAAAAACCACAGAAGGACTTCATGCAATACCCGCTCGCTGCAATTAACACCATGCTGTTGTGAAACGCAGTTAACGAGGTCCTTGCAGAGAACGAGCCACGGGAATACATGACACTGCTCCCAGGTGAGTGCTCCCGTTCTCCATCATCTGTATTTGGAATAAACCTACAGGGCTTCCCAGTTAAAGCAGGGTTGCGTTGGGAGAGCAGTGATTAAAAGGAGCCCGCTCCTGCTCTGCCCCTACTTCACACCTGAAAAAGCACGGCATTGACAGATACGTTTCCCTTCTCAAATCACAGCATCAGTGAAGCAAAACTAACTAGATATTTCCTGTATCTTCACCACAGGATTCAGCCAATGCTTCTGAAAGGAACCGAAAGACACTGTAACCATTTTCTTAAATGCTAACCACAGCATTTATAGTCTCCCCCTATTCATTTCTACATATACCTCTTTCCATACCTCAGGTTCCCGAGCACTTGGAAATTTGTTAAAATGGAGTAAGGAATAGTTGTCATGAAAAAAAGTACGTCTCATTAATTTTTCACAATATATTACTGAAGTCACACGAAACTTCTCTGAAGACACTCTGATTTCTGAATTACAGATGAGTTAGTGAATCTTTTAACTGTGCAGGGACACAAAACATTTGGTCTTTGCTAACAACTTGTACAACCTGTATGCATAATCTTATCTCCATGTTAAAAATAAAGGCAATTTGAAGTAGTTCATCCGATAATGAAAGCAAGCTATGAAAACCATTAATCTACTAGAGAAGAACACGCCATGGCAGCCCAACCACGTTGCAAATCGGAGCCTCTGCCCACCTTATGGTAACAGAGCTGGTGCCTGTATGGCACACAGCAAGCACAGCTCTGCAGCGGCGAGTCTGGATACAGCTCTGGAAATTCCAATCCACAGCAATGACCAGGGCAACAGTGGAAGTAAAGACACAAAGGGCAAAAGCCTCCGTGCTTTTAAACATTTGAATCTCAAGTGGGTTTTATTAGCTGATTTCCAAAGGCTTCCCACAGGGACAGGTCCTATGCCAGTACACAGCTATAAACATTACTTCAAAAGTGATATGAAGTGCTTGCTAAATAGTATCATCACCATTAAAGTGGCCTATGAAGTAATAAAACACAGATTTAGTTTTAATTAGCGCAGTTCTCCTATACCGAGCATAATATGCATTAAAATCCATGCTTTAAAAAAAGACATTGAAGTAGTAAATTTTATTAGTTCCACTTTTTCTTTCTCCATATTTACTTTCTATTTCTTTCGAAATGACTGTGACATTTTGTTTCTCCCTTCTCCGTTTAACAACACTTCCAAAGCAGCAGAGGCGATCGAAGCTAAAAGCCTTGTCCTGCTGCTGGCCTATCACCAGCAGATGTTAGGAGCACTGAATTGCAAGGCTGCAGTCTGCTCTCCGAAGGAGGCGGGTAGCAGGTGTGACCATGCAGAACCAGCTACGTCTAAAGCTGCAGAGGGGGGGCAGACTTCACAACTTTGCTTTTACATATCATGTTGGATTTGGAGGCCTGCTTATTCAGAGGGAGTGAAAGGGGAGCTACAACAGTAGAATAGGTAAATCTGTGCAGCTTTGAGCTCAGTGTCTGATTTCACAGCTCCCCATGCGCTGCAAAGCAGACAGGTGAGCAGCACCGGGCTGACTCCCATTTGCTGTCGGTGCTGCGAAAGGCATAATTTGCAGTTGCAAAAAACAGACCCTCCTATTTACTGCATCTAGGCACAGTTCACAAATCTGAAGCCACATGGTCTTCACCGAAACCGGCTCCCTGAGTGGCACATCAGGTGAAGGGCAGGCTGCAAAGGGCTGTTCATTATAAACTGATGTCAGGTCTCTGCTCCCTATCTCAGCTTGTAGCTGAGTAACACCAAACACAAAGTGAATTATTACACTCCACACTGAAGTTCAAAAAGAAACAACACACTTTTTTGAAAAAGTGACAGGAAAATTCTGGATTAATAACAGCACCTCTCTAAAACATTAATTAATTACAGAAAAACTATTTTTTTCCATTTCATTATCACACACAACTTTAATCTCCAAAAGCAATCAAGAAAAAATGCATACTCGTTGTGTCTTAAAATGGATCTCTATTCACAATGTCTTTGGCATCCACAAACCTTTGGAAACAAAGCCTTTCCGAAGGCAACAGAACACTGGCACACTGAACCAGAAGCAACTTGTGAAGGCAGCTAGAGTTAGAGCAGTCTTTACACACAGTCTCATCACAGACACAATACATGGTCTAATAAAGGGAAACACAGACCACCAGTAAAACAGGACATATATTTTACAAGATTAGCTATTATGATTTACAGATTCAAAATAGTTTAATAACTCTCACATAAAAAAAAAAATCCACTTTTTTTATTTTGTTCTGCTATGAGACCCAGCAAGTACTGAATTATGAAATGGAAGTAATTTAGAACAAAATAGACCATTTCCTAAAAATTGGGCTCAAGTACAGTAGCTGACTACAGTAGATATTAAAGTACATATTTTTTTAAAAGTCAGAAGAGTAGCATCCATGCATAAGCAATTACACAGCCACCTTGAGAGCATTTTTAGAAAGAGGATTCCCACATGGATTTATGCGATGACCCCGTACGGCGTGCAGGAAGACACCAGACCACTGCCCAAACCTTTCCTTAACCACTTAGCTCAGCACTTCTCCCACCAGTCACTGGCCACCAGAAAAATAATACCACAAAAAGCAGATTTAGTCTTAGTTTGAAATATACGATCCTCAAAAAATATTTCAGAAGTAGATTTACGATACAGTTCCCTTCAGCAGCTTGTTTAGACTTCTCCAGATCCTAAAAGGTAAACAGCAGCACATGCAAGCTAATTACTTCATATTCAAATATCAAAAGAATATTTAACCAGGCACAAATTAGCTGTTCGTACAACATAGCTCCCCTTTGCTGCTGGTCTCATTCCCCAGCTAGGGAATTCCACCAGCAAAGGAAACTTCTTACCTCCACAGAGACAGGGTGAGGACCAGGAGCCTTTTCAGCTAAATATTTTATAAACCCCAAAAGATACAATACTGGATACTCAATATCTATGGCTTTCAATTTAGCAGGGGGGCTTCAAGCCAACAATAGCTATTTTGTGACAACACTAAAGCAACAAAAGGGTCATCAGGAATTTACTTCAAACAACTATACTAATAAAGGAGAGATTTATAAGAAACTGATTACAATAACATTTCGTGCATATTAACATCTGGTTTTAGTTTACGAAAGCATTATGTTCTTGAGTGATTGCTGGGTACCGGGTGAGATTATTCCATTGCCTAATAAAACCACAAGTTAAATACACTGTTTTACATACAGAGCATAACATTTTCTTTTTAGACCAGGTTAGCTAAGTCTAGAAAATATAGAAGGTTTTCTCTTTAAACAAATGGCAGCACTTAAACATACACATATTTTGCATACACACAGTTACAGACATTTAAAACCATGTTCACTGGCTGTTTTACAACACAGAGCCTATGCTAACAGACAATTACAAATTTAAAAGCTCTTATTTCACCCAGTCCACTTTTTCTTGCAATTTCTAAGTTCAGACTTCAAATTTTCCAGAATTATTACAGACCACATTTATTTGTGCTATTTTCCATTTGAAGAAAAACTAGAAAAAGCAATAAAAGCTGCTGTTAAGGAAACTCAGGGCAGAATACATCAAACCTATCTTCTCAAATTAGTATTCTTAATGCCAGAAAAAAGTGTTCAACATAGGATTTGGAAACGATGCTTTGAACTTGCACCATGCCCAGAAGACAGGACTCTGCTCGACCGAGTGAGGACAGCGGAGGAGTCTCTTGCGCTGAGGATTTTCCTTTCCCCTGTCCCCAGCTGCCTCGGACCTACAGTGCAGCAATAGAAGCAGCATCTCCATCAGCGCGCTCATCTCGCTATGATAAAAGGCAGAAACATTTAGCACAAGTGATACGTATGGACATCATTACTGTCCAGCTGGCTAAATTATTACAATTGCACAACACTTTTTAACTTTCAGCAAACCCTAACACTTCAGGCTAGCAGTCTCCCAGCAGCCTGGTACTGCCAAAAGACTGAGCCAAATTCAAAGGGGGCTAAAATCCTTTCCCTCTTCATCTTCATTTTCACAGGCTGCATGCGGCACCGAAGCCAGAGGCTCATTCACCAGGAACGGCTGGCCACCGCAGCCCGGCCACCGCAGCCCAGCTGCCTAAATTCTTCTTCTTTTGGTACTTGGTAACTGGCCGCTTTCCCAGCACTCACAGCTGCGGGCAAGCAGTCTTCACAGGAAGGCAGAGGGGAAAAAACTGACAGCACAAACAAATGCACACTTAAAAAAATGCAAATAACATTTAGTACAACAGGTTCTTGGAGAGACCAAATTAAATCAAGCCTTGTTATTCCACTTAGTGGTTTATTAAAGAAGCTAAAGGTTCTGGAGCTTCCAATTTTTAGAATTTTTTTTAAACTGTCATTTAAGTTGTTAGAGCAACAAAACTTTCAGGCTACTTCGTCTCAGAGACGTTCCAGCATCCCTAGAAGTAATTTTTCCGTATTTCATTAAATTCTGCTTCTGCTCATTCCTTTGCAGAAGGACTCCAAGAACTTGGAACAAAGTCATTCTCCTCATTATATGCACAAAAAGGTGTATCTCTGCAAGTTTCTCACAAGTAGGATATTGCTTCTGACATTTAATAGAGAAGAAAAAAAACATTATGTGGCCTTTGCCTAGGGGGAAGATAGAGTAACTTAACAACTTTGAAAGCACATGCAAAAAAGATGGGGTAAGGTGAAACTACTTTTTCATTTAGTAAGTGTGGCTACATTTCTTCAAACAAATGAAAACAGCTAAGTGGGTGCGCACACAAACATACAGGCACTCCCAAAAGTCCTATCTCCATTTAAAACATTTTATACCCACAAAACTTTTTTTTCCTCCTATTAGGAATACAACATGAGCACCAGAAACATTTTAAATTGCCATTCCGAGTCTGTAAAGACATGCATACCCGGAACAAAAATCCTATAAACGTGGCCACTTAAAAAGAAAACTGCTCGTGATGTACCAGCTCGCTCCTCCTGCAAAGGATTCAAAATCTCGCTGCATCAGCAGCAGGCTGAGCATGAGAGAATGTGGAAAGTATGTCCAAAAATGTGACATCGCTCTTCCAAAATAGTGTCTATTTTCCCTACCAAATCAGAGATTCACTACTTTCACTAAGCTTATTGCCCAAAAAGGGAAGCTTCCTACAATAAATTCCACAGGTTTCTTTTCAAAAAGGAAGCCTTGTGGGTGACATCTCTTGTACCACGGAGGTCAACTTTTCATCCTCTTCCTAAATTGACCATTTACCTCCAGGGTACCACATCAAGCAGTTTCTTCCCATCTTCAGCTCTTTATATTTGTCAGTACTTAATCTACGCCATTACTGTCTTGCTTCCATGCAAACTCCTGTCTGTTTCCCTCTCATGTGAAAGAAAAGGCACTGGGAGTTAAATCCATTTATCATTACCCCAAAAGTGTTTCCTTTTGCCAGTCTCCCAGGACTTCCCATCCTTTTTTCCTCCCATATGGAAGACCATCCTTCTCCCCACAGCCATTTCCCTTCTGTCAGCCCTGTCTCTGTTACCATAAAAGTCCTGTTCAATATATTCATCGATGATCTGGACGAAGGGATGTACCATCAGCAAGTTTGCTGATGACACTAAACTGGGAGGAGTGGCTGATACGCCAGAAGGCTGTGCTGCCTTACAGCGTGACCTGGATAGGCTGGAGAGTTGGGCAGAGAGGAACTTAATGAAATTCAACAAGGGTAAATGTAGGGTACTGCATCTGGGGAGGAATAACCCCATGCATCAGTACAGGTTGGGGGCCGACCTCCTGGAGAGCAGCTCTGTGGAAAGGGACCTGGGAGTCCTGGTGGACAACAGGATGACCATGAGCCAGCAATGTGCCCTGGTGGCCAAGAGGGCCAATGGCATCCTGGGGTGCATCAAAAGGAGTGTGGCCAGCAGGTCGAGGGAAGTCATCCTCCCCCTCTACTCTGCCCTGGTGAGGCCGCATCTGGAATACTGCGTCCAGTTCTGGGCTCCCCAGTTCAAGAAGGACAGGGATCTGCTGGAGAGGGTCCAGCAAAGGGCTACAAAGATGATTAGGGGATTGGAACATCTTTCATATGAGGAGAGGCTGAGGGATTTGGGTCTCTTTAGTCTGGAGAAAAGAAGATTGAGGGGGGATCTTGTTAATGCTTTCAAATACTTGAAGGGAGGATGCCAGGGGGATGGGAGCAGTCTTTTTTCAGTGGTGCCCACTGATAGGACGAGGGGTAATGGGCACAAACTTGAACATAGGAAGTTCCATCTTAACATGAGGAGGAACTTCTTTACTTTGAGGGTGGTGGAGCACTGGAACAGGCTGCCCAGAGAGGTTGTGGAGCCTCCCACTCTGGAGACATTCAAAACCCGCCTAGACACTGTCCTGTGCAACCTGTTGTAGATGACCCTGCTCTGGCGGGGGGGTTGGACTAGATGATCTCCAGAGGTCCCTTCCAACCCTGACTATTCTGTGATTCTGTGATGAGCTGGAGACACAACAATCCAGGAGGCAACACCAGCCAACTACTCCAGCACCAGAGCTTGGTGCCTGGCAGGACCACAGCAGCATCCCAGGGCCCGGCTCCGTAGGATGCTCCTCTCTGCTCCTGGGCAGCCAGAGTCGCACCCCCTCCCACAGAAACACACTTGGCCTTTATTACTCTTCCCCTCCACTGGAGACCCTCAGCCCTGAGATGTAGTGTGTGAGATCTAGTCCAAGAGCTTTTAGTAGGGATACACTTCTCCTTTTGTTTGGGACTAAATAGGTTATTAATGCGTATCACTTTACAATAAGAAACTGAAGTAGCAAATAAGTTACTGTCATGTACCTGCTACCTGATTAAAAAACAGCAACAACAAATACTGCAACAAAATAGTTATTAAAATTATTTCTGATTTAACAAATATCTGGAAACAATTTGAGAAAATAACTAAAGGTACCAGTATGAAAAAATCTGACGTTGCCAAAGTATTGTAACAAGTAAAATTAAAGTGATTATCTCAAAAACAAAAATACCCTAATAGTCACTGTTAATATAAAACTATTTTTTCCCCCAATTTAGAATTTGACTTATTTCTCTTCCACTGGAAATATTAGTCATTTTGACAAGTATTAAGTACATCTAAGCTGCTGTATTCTTTCTTCTTTCTCACTTTTTCTAAACAGCACCACCATTTTATGTAACTTAGCTCAAAGGCAGTTTGGGTTTTTGGTGTTTTTTTATCTATGTTCCAGTACCAGACTTGCTGAGCAGTAAAGTAAAATGACCTCAAAGAAACAAGGAAAATATTGGGGGGGAGGGGCACAGATGCCCTAAAGTATCTTGCAGAATTTTTTAATACTTTTTGTGCCACTTTTTATTTTCTTACTGCTCACAAAGTATTTCTGAGTGAGAACATCTGTGCTATACTCTGGATTGATGTTAGAAGAATTCCACTTTATTTTCAATATACATAAGCATGGGTTCAGCATTGTTGCATGTTTTATCCATTCAATTTATATTTGGATGAAAAGGTTTGTTTTCCTTTGAAGAACCAGGAAATTGTTTTAAAGCTACATGAACTGTATTCTGTATAACTAACATCACCAGCATTTCTCCCTCATTTACTCCATCTTATTTTACCAGATTAAACGTGCCACGACCAAAAGATGTCATAGCCTGGTACAACTGAGAAAGTGTTACTTCCAGTGGTGTTTTTATAACAGAACTAAAACATCTGCAACTGTTATAACCAAAGTTTAAGCGTAAAAAGCTATGAGAATCAGATGGTTTTCCACTGGTGGAAGGCTATCACCCAGGAGAAGAAAGGCTGGCAACTCCCTAAACCCCAAATTGCCTCCAGGATCTGTTCTCCTGACGCACTGAGCGCCTTCACAGGCTCCTCCACACTTGTCCCCTCAGAGCTACAGGAATGGCTCACAGCAGCCCAACACTGCATTTGCTCAAAGAGAAATCACTCTCAAGCCACTCTTCCACAGTCGCTTGGCTTTCATCACCGTTAAGTAATGCTGAAATACTGAGAAACCACATAATGCCAAACCAAAAGCACTGATGTATCCCATCCAGCTAAAGGTAGGGACTGTGTGCATCGGCCAACCACGGTAGTACCACACATACCCTTTACTGAAAACACCTTCAAAGTTCAAGGACTTGCATGCTGTCCACTTCTTATGCCCCTCTTAATAAACACTACAGAATTCAGTCTTGCTCCAATATATATCTATCTCCTTGGACAATTTGAAAAGCATTTACCCTGCTGGCTCAGGTAAGAGGGGTACAGCTCCAGCATGGCTCTCGGGCCTCCTCCTTCGTACCATAGATGGCTGAACACAGGCAAGACCTGGTGGAGGGAGGCTGCAGCAAAGCCCTGCCCAGGACACGGCACAGCTCGTGCAGGTCCCCACCTCCCAAGTGACAGGTCCCCGCGGGCAGAGTACTGCTGACCAGCAAAGCCCCTGCGCAAGGGACCTCTGCGGCCACTGCCACACTCAATCCAAAGGTTCATTCCCACCTTCGCCCTGCAACTTCTCGTGCAATGCGCGAGTCACCTGTACTCACAGATGTGGACCATGACAGGAAAACACTCATTCGGCTGAAAACATAAAGGGAGTTGGTGAGAAGTGGTTAAAAGGAAGTTTTCTGTAATGAGTGGAGGGAATTAAGTCGCTATAGGCAAGACGTAGCCTTGCATTTCCACCATCAACTCCCAAACCTGCAGGATCACACAACAGCATTCTAAACACGAAGCAACTGTGACCCATTTCAGTACTTTCCTTCCTTAAATTAGCAGCTCTCCACCGCTGTTCATTGCTTTCCCCAAGCTGCAGCAGGGTGACATTGCCAGGCAGCTGGGTTTCACTGCCGCTGCTGGGACCTCAACATCAGCAAAGAGGTCAAGAGCCGGCTTGAGAAAAGTACCGGCAGCCCCAGGGAATCTGGGCTCCCCTGGCTGACCTCAGGTAAATCATTGAAACGCTACCCAGCCAACACTAAACGCAGAGCCCGCAGACTTCATCCTGGTGATGCCAGCTAGAAGTAAACAGACAGTCAACTAAGCAGCAGGGGTGAGAGGGATTTTGGGGGTTTTATGGTTCTTTTTCGGCTTTATGGTTCTTTTTTGGGGTGGAGAAGGTTCCTGTGCATTCTGAAAACAGCCTGTAAGACTTCTTTCTACTTGAAACAGGCTCAAGAGTTACACAGATACCAAAACAAAATCTAATTCAAAAAAAAAATTAAATCTTTTTTATGCTAAATTTAGGCACTATAGCCCGTGACTGTTTTCATTATGATTCTGAAGGGGTCTCCACACAGGCACCATGGAGGAGCCAGCTAAACCTGTGCCCAAAACCCAATGACCAGGGTTGAGTGGGGAACGTGCCGAGACCAACATAAAACCCAAGTAAAATCAGCAGATTTTTATACCGACCCGTCCCTGTGTATTAGGACACACTCACAAGCAACTGTGAAACTGTTTGCTCTGCAGAACATAAAAAGCATCAAAGTTGCCATCATGTACCTGGAGGACAACCTGCTGTCTGGGAGGTGACTTTTAAGCAAATAATCTGAGAAATCCCAGTTAGTTGGCACTGGCGGGGAGGGACACAACCTTAAAAATAAAAAGCTTCACACATTCATAGAGACTACAACCTTCCCCTTTCACACTTCCCCGCCGATGAATGTCAGACCTACCAAAGCATTTGAGCTTTAAGCTCTGGGTGGCCTGAGCTTCCTATGTAGAAATTAAGTGAGAATATGGTCATTTGACACCTGTTACCTTTGCTTACACAGCCAACCTTCCCTGACTTCTGGTCTCTTATCAGCAACCGCCTTCAAACGCTATCAAAAAGCAGATTACAATTTCTTTTCACAAATATTAACGTACCACAGTTTTTAAGTTAACAATTCAAGCATTGTTCCATACAACATCCAAAGCCGGAACACTTCATCTCCCACAGCATTTGGTGAGGGGGAAGGGAAAGGTGTTTCAAAAGAGTCCTCCCAAAATCTTTTTGATTCAGCAGGAAAACTGTTAATTTACTTATTTAACCAGAAAATCAGAGTTATACACACTGTGTAGGAACATCACTACAAGCTCGTGATACACAGGACACCAGACTGAACTATCCTAAAGAGATGATTGATTCCTGTGGGAATTGAACGTGACACTGAACAACTCCTGGAAATCTACTAATTCTTATTTCATATTTTCGTTTAGCTTGCTCGTTTACACCACACAAAGACAACACAGCAATGCTAAACAATTTAAAAAAATATTATTCCTACCCGTTACCTATGCATGCTTATGACACCAAAAACCAAAAAACATCAGAAATGTCTCCGGCTACAATTAGATCAAACCAAAGCTACAGGATGCACAAGTGTTTCTTTTTGGTAAAAGGTTACTTGATACACCATTTTTATAACGACTTTCCATGTTTTAACAGTAGGCTATAGTCAACCATTTGATAAACATGTTTCATCTCAACTGCCTGTCTGTCTGCTCCCTTTTGGGGCAGCCCACCACCTCTTACCATTAACATTAAGCTGGGCAGGTGTGGCTGACTTCCCCTCCTCAAATTCCCTCTTACCTTCTCACCAGCATTTTTTTATCATTAAATTAATTGCCAGGAAGCCATGAGCAGAACTACATCAACACAAAACCTGCAAAGCCCCCGACAAGCAAGGTTTGGAAAACACACCATTTCTCAGGCCCGTTGCTCCCTGCCCAAACTGTACTCGTTTAACACTCACTCAGAAATCGTGCCAGAGACTGTGCCGGTCCGGCCACACAAACAGAGCATCATCAGCATGCCACCATGCAAACAAGGTTTCAATAAGCATGATCAATTTTTGCCAGCTTCAGTTGCCCCAGACAAGGTGGACTTCTCAAATGTCTCTTATCATATGCTTGTTCATTCACCACAAACACAGCTTGCAGAAAAACGGGATTGCATTTCAGATCCAAAGCTTCTTTTGAAATAAAAGCAAAGTAACAGAAAGATGTGTAGATGCTGTACAGACCAACCTTCAAGCACAGCCTGTCACATTAACAACTTATTCCACACTTAAAGATTTAGTATTGACAGCACTGTTAATCCATAATGAATTTTCTGAGATTCACAAATCCTAATCGAAGACTATTACACCCAGAATTAACTGCCACAACTAGGTGTGCTTTTTAAGTCTTAAAATTCAATCAATATGATTTTAAAGTCTTAACATTTTACAGAGCGGTGAACCTTACTATTACCTGGCTTATTTTCCATAAGTTTGGGTTTTTTTTTCCATTCTCACCATGTCTATTCAACCTCAATAATACCAAGTCAGAAAAATTCAAGCTGAGGTCAAATTTTGAAGTTACTCGCTCCTGGCACTCCTCCAGCACGATGCCAGGCTGCCTCACCACGACTGCACGGGTACGTCAGAAGTGCTCGCCATGCAGATCGCTTATTGCTAATCACAACCTGGAAACCATGACAAAGCGGGAGGTAAGCTGAGAAGGGCTGACAACTCAGATCTCAGAGGCTTCAAGCAGTTCTCCTGAAGGAACTGCGGCATACAGCAGACACTCACATTTTTGCAATACGAGAAATGCTGGTTTTCCTGTAAGTATGAAAACCATAAATTTAATTCAAATATTTTGAATAATCTTCCACCAGATACACTTTTTTTCCTAACAGCACAGTGGTGGTGAAGTACATTTCGGCATCAGCTTGATACTAGCTGCCAGGTCGTACATTCATATGTGCACATATACTTTCATCCTCTCAGTTTAGGAATTACTTTGTCCCCTCTCTTGTCTCTTTCTGAAGTGACAATTTGCAGATTTGCTACGCTAGCATAGAAAAAAAAAAAAACACCTAACTGCTATAAAAAGACAGTCATCTATGAAATTCTGCCATTGAAACCATAAAATTACTATGTTGCTCTACAGCAAGCACAGCAAACAGCACTACACATTTACTTAGAGACACTGAGGATCCACCTCCTTACTACCTAAACATCAACACAGAAAATCTTCAGCAAATTTAAGTAAGGTTTGAGAGTGACTGGATAAAACACTGATAGAAAGCCTGTGGACTCTGCTACTGTGTTTTCAACCACAGTATTTCCATATAATAGAAACAATCTCAGTAATTACGGCTACCTCAAGTCCATACCAGTGGCATATAGCATAACCACCATATAAATACTAATAAATAAAACCACCGTGTCATTTTAAACCCAAGCTCAGGAGCTCTGGGGACAAGAGGCGAGTCAAAGCCTGGCTGCACCTCTGCAAACTGCCATTTTATAAGTTTGAAGAAGAGTTACATTTTGATTTTTTCATGTTTCCACAGGTAGGCCACTTCTTTCCCGAAGAAACCCACACCATTTGCAATCACGTAACCTTTTCCTGGTGACTGGCGTGTGTTTCTCATGTGCTCGCTACTGCAATCACTTCCAGGCTTAACATTACACTGTAGAATGTAATTGCCACCCCTCTATGCAATTAAACAGTTGGAAACCAGGACGCAGTCCAGTGCCACACCAGTTACTCAGGGCCACAGTTTTGGAACCCAGCACTTCCAAATAATTAATTTTATCAACGTTGTAACACTGACGAATGAATTCTGCAAACACCTCTCATCTGAGCCACTGGATGAGGCACTCGGTGCTCCCCAAGGGACAAACACACTTTACTGTCCACTGGTTTACCGTAACCACAAAGGCACTTTTGGCCACTGTCTCCTATGTGCAGGTAGATTACCATGTGCATTAACTGCCGTATATAAATAACAGCTGGTAGGCAGCCACAGCCATATCCTAGTGAATCGTTTTACTATTTTTCCAGCCAGAATCACAACTGTGTTACAAGAGGAACAGTAAAAAAACACAAAGAACATGCTTGTCCTCTCCAAAACCACGTTCGTCAGGAATAAAGTAAGGAGGTAATGGGAACCTCAGTTACTTTTCTCCTCCGAGAACTGGAATTCTGAGAAAACTGATCTTAAAAAGGTTCTTGGGAATCACTTCAAATCAATCAATATACTGCTCACACTATTCCTTCCGCTGCAGGTTTCAGAGAGCCTGGGAGTCGGCATTTGCCAAAACAAAACTTCCAGGTTCAGAAGCGTAAAGCATGTCGAAAGGGCTAAGGGAAAAAAAAGCGCACTCAGCTGCTGGGATGGATCAGGTAGAGCAAAGGGGAAGAGCGCTGCCCAAGTTGTCAGCCAACGACAGTCATATTGTCCCAACAAACCAGTTGATTAAAAAGAAGTTTGCA
>VZSZ01002215.1:1043441-1145185 GCA_013398815.1 Ibidorhyncha struthersii
ACAAACCCGCGGGCGCGGCTGCCGGTGGGTGCAGTCGGGGGACGGACGGGCGCCGCTTTGGCGCTCCTTCGCGGGGCGCCGCCTGCGGCCGCTCGTCCCCGAACGGGTGAGTAGGGGGACAGCAAGGCGCCGCGCCAGAGAGAACGGGCCCTGCTGGCAACGGCAGCTTTCCCCCGGTGTGTGGGGAGGGCCACCGCACGCAGCCGAAATCAGATGGTCTTCGTGGTCCTTTGGGTTTCTGTTAACGCGACAGAACCAACACAGAGCGAAAACTGGCGCATCGTCAGTAACATGGGCATCAGCGGAACTGCTGAGCAATCTCCTGCTCAAAGCCGTCAGAAGTCAAAGGGTTTTGCAGATACAACTCACATTTTTTCGTGGATTTCACTGAGCACAATGGAGTTGCACAGTTCACTGGACATTCAGTGTGGCCTGACAGCATATTTCTTTTGGGCAGAAATGGTGTAACAATTCAAATTAACTGCAGAGTGAAGGCAGAGTTTGGAGGATGGGAAGGCGGGGCGGGGGGGAAGCTGCCCTTTTTATTTTTTTTTTCTGAACTTACAGAGAGTACTGCAGACGTGAGGTTCAAGTAAGCTTCGTAGCACACGACATCAGCTCTTGTTTCCATAGCAATAGTATTAGTAACTTTACGAACTTCAGACCTGGTACAAATGGCAAAGCTATCTGCAGTTCAGTAGGTACACAGTTAAGAAGCAGAATTAATGATATTCTTAAAACACCAAAGATGAAATTATTGCCCAGTTAAGGCAAGGGTAAGGTGAGAATGGCATCCGTAATGCTTTGCGTTCTAGTTAGCAGTTTCCAGTGAAGAAAATGGAGGAGTCAGTTTATATTAGTTTGGTCCCATGAGTATCTGGTCCAATTTCACTGAAATCCATAGAACTTTTTCTACTAATTGCAGTTTTAGAAAGCTTTGGGACACTCACAAGATCAAACAGTCCATTCATTGATCTACAGATAATTATAAGCTTAGATGTTAATTTTATTACCATTACCTGCCTGAGTTCTCTGAACTAATAATATAGATGAGGATCTGAATTCTGTATGAGAAACAGTACATCTGCCTGTTAAAGCAGGAAACAAGCACACCTACCACGTGATAATACTTTACCGTATCCCCAGTGTTCACTTGTGTGGAATAAAAGCAGTCTCAGAAAGGCAGAAATGAAATAAAACTGGAGTAAACAGTTTACAGCTCATGACTGAGACGACTGAGTGCACTCCACGTTTTTATGGCCATATCTCATCAAATTTATTATTGGAAAATGTTGAAAAATTCCATTAACCTGCTGTTCCTGTACTTTCTAGGTGATCATAAGAGCTGCTGGGAACATACTGAGAGGATGAAAGAGGTATAAATCCTTGGTTCAATAGACATCACCTGAGAAACTTGCAGGAACAGCTGTAAAAATGTGAAGTCAAGAGAGTCTCTTCCAAGATTCTCTTTAACAAGCAATTTTACAGTGGCACAGACTTTGTAATGTTCAGCATCATACTTCAGGTGTCATTTGCATTTATCTGCTGAAACATAATGTTGCATATCAGGAACTTTACCACACTGCTATAAAACTTATTATTAGATACAGTTGCTGGTCGACTAATTATTTCACTGTTCAGACTCTGCTACAGGTTTTTCATGTTTTTCTGTGATTTAATTCCGGCTCTTACTGTCTTTAGCAAGTTTCTTGGCAGTTTTCCCAGCTGTTCTAACAGTCTCCTGGAAAAAAAAAAAAAAAGAAAACCAACATAAAACAGTTTAGGAAGAAATATTGATAGTTTTTCTATTAAATGTGTAAACCAGAAAACTTCAGTAGTGAAGCACAAAGAAAACAAATTTATCCTGGGATCTGATTTAAGGCCAAAACTTAAAGACTCGGGCATGAATAGTGATAGTACTAACAGGAACGAGGACCTCTGAGATTTGAGTTTCTTTCACGCTAGTTACACACACACAAGTTATACATACATCATTCTGAAAACATTTTGAATACAATTTACCAAGTATAGTGTTTGTTGATGTCTTAGAAGGAAGAATGAGCTTTAACAAACAAAAGTAACCAGGCAGTGAGATTGTCCAAGGTCTAATTATGTAAGATAAATGAAGTATAAAACATTATTATAAGAGATTATGAGAGAAGGATTATACTAATCAGGAGAAAAATTGGCAAGAGTTGCTAGTTTACAAAAATTACAACTACTTTCCATGTACTTAATGAGAGGACACCATGTTGCAATATGGGTGGATATATATAGTCCTGGATGTTGAGCTTTTCTGGGCTAATATACCCTACAACCTGACAATTCATTTATTAACCGATACATTGTTGGAAGATTTCCATGAAAAGGCAATTACCTGTCTGGCAGGAAGAAGCAGGAGATGGAGCATGGGATGGAGAGGGAATCAGAGCTTGCAATTACTAGTGATTCATATTACTAATGATTAATATTCAAGTTCTGTTCAAAACGGCCACAAGGTTGAGATCCCCTCCATAGACACTGCAAACATGCAAGGAGTGAGAATCTTGCAACTCAGTGCAGGTTACCAAAAGTCAGTTTTATCTGCATATTAAAACTATTCAGGCAGTGGAACGTTGCTGATTTCCAGAGCTATTTCACAGTTTATCCTGCCTTTATATTCTATATCAAAGAATTTTTCTGGAATAATTCTGTACGTGTTCGGGTTTAGTAGTCTGTTCAGGGCATACAGATATTCCCTGGTCTGACAAGAAAACACTGATTCAGTGTACAGTATGTTTGAAGTTCACACAATTTTAAATACAGATGTTTCCTTAAGCCAAGTAGTGTTCATTCAGAACTGTGGAAAGACTGGTGTCAAACTGAAGAGTAATAGTATTCCTCAAAGAATTAAAGTTAAAAAAAAAAAGTTTCCAAAATCATATCGAAGTCAAAGTTAAAAAATAATTGGGGTAGCTAAGTTATATGAAACAGACAAAAAAAAATTAATCTCTGGCACCTGATATGAGTTCAAAGTGCCATTTGTAAAAATTACTTAGGGAGTATACCAAACGCTATCAGGTTTTGTCAATTTAGGACCCCTACTGCTGTAACTCTCCTCCTGCTCAGTTACTAGGTAAAGCCTTAGTTGTTTTCCATACCTTCAAAAATCTGACTTTTAAAGCTCCAGATCATTCACATTTTACTCTGAGTCTCTAATCTTATCAAATTAAACATGTCTGCGACTATTTGAGATCTTTCTGTGGATAACTTTTTAATATAGGAGTGGGTTGACTTCTCTGCCCTTATATTTTGAGATTTCTTCTTACATACTGACCGTACTTCCAAACAGAAGCAAGGCAATGGTTCCTGACACCTTATTTTATGAATGAGACAATCATTAAAGCTTATTAAGTAATTGTGGCTAGCTTTGGCCTGGAAAAAAAAAAGAGTCTGAATAAAAAAAATATTTTCTACAGCTTTGCAAAAGAGGCTGGGATTTGGGGATTGGAAAGTCCTCAAATCACTAAAAAGTAATTATAGAATCACACAGGTGTTAATGTCGGTCTTAGGAGACACAGGCACACAAAGTCTGAGAGGACAAGAACTTTCTTTGTGGTATAATAGAAGGAAGAAATTGTAGCAAAAAAGAATCCACAATTTTGAGGAAAAGCCGCAAGACTGTTGACCTTACCAGGGGCTCCAACCTGTGCCTCAAGCAACTTCAGGTAGAGAAAAGGTGGGGTTAAAGAATGGTGAATATGTGAATTTACTACTTTTTTATCTGTACCTATACTGGTCTTACGCTGCTTTCTAAAATCATTATGTTCCAGGATTTCTAATATTTTTCTTAATAATTCTCTGGTGGTTTTCAGCCATCGTCCAACTGTTTAAACAGGAGTGCTTTCTCTAAGATATATCACGTAATGGCTTTGTTGTGCTGAGAGCTGGGAAGGCCCGAGCTAGAATATCGAGGCACTTTCTGCTGTGGGCACTTGGAGATAATCCACAGGAAAGGAAGCAGAATCATTAGAGGTCTAAAAAGCAAAAAACCATGACCTATACATAAGGAGTGAAGATACCGGGGGTGTCCAGAGCACAGAAGAGAACGTTGCCAGGAGATACCTGAACAGTCTTCGTGTATGCAAAGGGTCCTACGGATCTATACCCAGAGCTATGAATTGCTGCAAGGAAAACATACACACAAGTAGCTTTACCCAACTCTCAAACCACATACTGCATTTAGGCCATGGGCTGAAGAGAATTACATTCACATAATGACACAGGTAAAGTTCTGAATGTCGCAGTATTGCAAAACATGTATCTAAGTCAGATGCTGGAGTTGGCCATTCTTTATTTGCCCTTAGGGCCATGGGGAGTCCGCAGCTGCGCCTGCAGTGACCAAAAGCCTCAGTGGGGATCGTGCTGGGAGGAGAATGATCTGCCACCTTCTCCCATGCCCTTCCACTGAAGCTGTCCTGCAGACCAGCAACGCCAGTGTGACCCATGTGTTTGCTTTGGGGATGTGAGCCAAGTTATCCCCAAAGTCCACCATCAGTTATAGGTTCAGCAAGCTGACAACATTTTTCCAGAGGAAAGCAAAAGGAAGAAGGGGCATAGTGAACGTCAGCAGCTGAGACCAGAAAATCCCAATGGAATTTCACAGGACAAAGAAAAAACACTTTCACAGATTTGGAACTTTATCCCTGACCAACTTCACAGGACAACCCCAGACATTCAGTCATCAGAGCTTCCCAACAACAACTACCAAGTTAAAAAATATTCGCAATATTTTTCGGCGTAGAAAATACTAGATAATCTAAGTAGAGGGGCCACTGCTGGCTCTCCCTATAATATTGAACACAAACATATAAACATATGATTAGTAAAATTAGGCTTTTAGCAACTTTTCGCTTACCAGCACCTATCACTAAAAACTGTAAAAATAAAGCTGTTAAACAATAGTAGAACTTGAAGGATTTATGACCACCACAAGAAAACAAGATGAACATGGTTAATTTACAGAAGACTGAACTACAGGGTACTTGTAGAATAGATGATCTTAAGAGCCTAGGTTGTTCATTTTAATTTTGTTTTAAGGGTTTTAGAAACGTGATGCTTTCCTAAAAATACCAGAGGTTACCTATCTTTTCAGTCTTCATCTGCAAAAGCTACGTGGAGACATTTCGTCTCTGCTGAGAATTTGTTGGATGTTTTCATTCTCCTTTCCTTCCTTCTGACTGTCCAGAAGTTTGCTCTTTGCTTTTCTTCCAGCCTTTCAGTTATTGATGAAGTTCCTGGCACAGATCTCCAAACTCTGAAACATGGAATAGAGGATTCCAGCAACTAAAAAGGCTCATGGAGTCTTTTCAGTGACTTCTGTGGGCTTTGGGTCAGGCCCTTAGGGTCTTATCTACCCTACTCTAATAAGGAATAAACAATATCAACACAGAGCTACGGTACTGGGCTCAGTTTGTCAAGTACTTGCCAGAGCTGGAACTAGTTCAGATACTGTCAGGGAAGACTGAAGAGAAGCTATGCCAAATTATTTGCCACAATCAGGTTTTATCTATTGATGAGCATTCCTGAAAAAATACCTTCCTGTGACATGAAGAGGAACACCCACGGGGTATGTTAGTCAAAAGGCCTATGAAAACATGATAGTACATATATTCCACCATAAAAATTATTCATGTGGTTTATAAACATATTAAGAATATATTTCTTAGCTGGTGTTCCCTTTTAGGGATCCCTGTTTAATTTCTCACTCTATTCTCATCCTTGTTGGACTGAAAGGGAATGGGATAGTGACGCGGCTTTCGATAATAAACTGCCTGATGACCGCAGGAAAATACTGATAGAGCATGAAGGGAAATACATCCTTTCCTCAGCTTCTCCCTGTGACGATAGTAACAGGGAGGACTGCATGGGGTAAGGGTATTGCAGCAGAGACTTTCCAATTTGCACAGGAATTTAGAGGGATATAAATACAGACATGCACTTGGAACATGTTCATCCCTGTTACACATGGAGTTAAATGCACTCCTGCTACCCATGCTGAAAACACATGCTATCTATCACTCCTCTATAAATATTTGCTCCCGAGCAAAGTCCCGTAGCACCTGCAGAATGCCTTTTCTAGTGCACTGGCCAGTAGACAAGTGTCAAACCGTGAAGGACCGGCAGGGAATGAATTACACAATTCCTTGTAGGGAGTGTGACCAGGATATACATGGTCACCTTCACTGCTGCTGCAAAATTACTCTCTGACAACTTCCAAAAAATTCCAGATACGCACTGTGGTCAGACTTGAGTACTTCTGAGCATCTGCAGCTCCCTTTAAAAAGAAATGGGGCAAAAGCTGACAGCTGAAATTTGGACACTGCTTTTAAGATCACTCCTGGCTGACTTAGAGAAGATGGAATAAGAAAAAAAGAATCAAAAAGAGGTGACACATGACCTGTTTCATGCTTTGCTTCCTCCCACGTTCCTTTCATGAACCTCAAAAATCTCCTTTCTTCTCCTCCTCTTTCTCTACTTTATTCTCTTTTCCATACCAAATCCCACTTCTCCATTCCTCTCACATCCTTTTATTGCCTTCCCTTCCTCTTGTTTTCCTTAAAAGTATTTGCAGCTGCTGAAATCAGTAAAAAGAAGACTCAAATGAAATAGGAGAATCCCCATGAGCTAAAATACATGACAGATTGTCACATACTGCCAGTAATCTATTTTATTCATGACTGAAAAGATGATGACAGTAGATGAGTAAGTTTTCCAAAATTCAGAGCAGTGTTTTACAGCACAAGGATGTTTTAATTCTTCACAGAAGAAACCAAACAGCTTAAACTGGTCTGCAAAGATTTAAAATCTGTAATCGAAACCAAGTTGTCTTCTCCAATACAAAGCTGACTTACTGGCCTTGGCACATCAAGGGCATTGAGGTGCAACAGGCAAGAAGAACTGATATCAGTGGCAACAAAAATCACTTCATAAGGTCACCGTTTGTTTTTTAATCTGTTGTTGTCTTTGCTAACGCATGCACGCTGCAGCAGCATCTCTGTAGAGAGCAGCAGCAGAGCAGCTTGAGAGCCACTGCTCAATGCCAAAAAAAGTCTTTGCTCAGGTCTCATCTTGTTTCACTGAGCAAAAAGACATCCTCTACACAGGCCCTTCAGCAACTGACATTCCAGGACTCAAGGAAACACTTAGCAGCATGTTTAAAAAGGAGGATTTCTCACACATCAAAATTACAGGATGGTCTTCTTCAGGACCACACCTGAGCAGAGGTCTTGCTGCCTTCTGCAGTGGATGTGTGTTTAGATTTGAGATCAGAATTTAGAGCAGATTAACTCACACATCCAAACCAAAACAGATAGATCAGACAGACGAGATTAGCTCTCCTGATCTTCCTGCTGCCGGGGATTACAAACTCAGAAGCCTTCTAATTTGCCAGAAGTTCACGCTGCGGCTCCACACTAATCCATCTGACACTGCAGTTACATCCATTGTGACATGTGTTCTAGGATTTCAGTTTATCTTGGGTGTAATAGCTATTCCCTCGTATATTTGATATGCCTCAATAATGTTTTTTACAGTTTATTTTCTCTTTTTGAAAAAAAAACTCAACACAACAACACTTGTTACTAATAAATTATTCAGAACTTAAATTATATGAAGTTGATGAGTTCAAGTGCAGTGAATCACTGGTAGAGGATATTGTTTAATACAGAAAGACAGTGGAAATAAAATACAGAATATTGGTATGCACGTGCGTTACAGCGAAAGAAACTATAACCACTTTCAAGGAATGAAAAATTGGCTGTCTTTCCAATACCACAGAAATTACAAATGCACAAACTCACCTGAAATGCAGGGAAGCCAACAAAGACTTTAATTAAAGATAGGCTCTTGCAAGAGTTCCATAATTAAAATTTACCAGGGTCAAACAACTATTTTCTATAAGGGAAAACAATTTCTTCTTAACCTGTTAAACTGATAACATATTAGATAGAGGTGATTCATTTCACACATGGTTTTGCAAATGAGCTTTCTTCCTTGAAAGATTTATCAATACACTGCTGAAGTTTTCTGTTTTTTTCTTTCTTACAGAATCCAATACCTACTCCAGCTCACAGCTTGAAATGAGAGTGCACCGAATGCTGCTTTCTCTGTACTTTTCCCACCTAAAATAGATTTTAAAGTCGAAAACTACTGAGCAGAGATGTGGACGGAGTCCCTGTTTTCCAGCTCTTAGTGTTGCAAAGTGCAGCTGCGATGGACACCGGTACATTAAAACAGGAGAGAAACAGTTTACCCTGCCCGGGGCTTTTCTCCACCTCGCTCCTGGAGGTTGCTGACCTCATGTCGCAAACGGCCAGATGACACACTCTGAATCACTGCGGATTGAGTCACCGTGTCCGAAGGCAACCTGAAATGGCCAGCGTACTTTAAAATGCTGGCCCATAAACTGTAGCAGCTCAAGAGCTGCTTTTTGTGTTGCCGAGTTGTCCTTGTCCGTGACAGGACAGGTATCGGTCACCGGTGACAGCTTTGGGCTACCTGTTTCGTGAGTCACCCATCTGTGAGGGCTGTCAGCTTTTGTCTGCCGAGATGAATAGCTTTGATATTTAGCCCTGCTCGTTTCAGCGGTGTGGGGAGCCTTTGCACAGACGGGGACTCTGTTCGGGCTGGAGCTCTTCACACAGCTTTGAACTGCACAGTTCAGGCAAAAGGGAAGGTGTTAGCAGTGCCTGAGAGTCATCTATCCAATTCTATCTACCCACATTTTCTGGAACGCTAAATACTCACCACTCACCATCTGCAGATCTCAGCCTGGTTTAGATCTAGGAGGAATTTTTAGTGTACTTTGTTAGTGTGTTCTTGACCTCTACCTTCGCCTGTTCTCTGAGGCTTGCTTTATTTTTTGCTGAGTGAATAACTGCAAGCAAAGCATGTGGACAATTTCTTATCTTTTTTTTCTATTATCAGTGTTCTGTAAGTGGCTTAAATGTTTTTACAGTGTACTCATTCAAGAAAGGAACTATCTCTGCATGTTTTCACACACTGAGATCCTTACCTGTGCATGGAGCACATAGGAGGTGTCAAAAAATTGAGAAAAGTTTGTGATACAGATTTACCATATAATTTGACTTTTTTTAACAAAAAAAAATAACTGAATGCACTTAGCTCAATCACATAAGTTTTAAAATTTACAGCAAACTGATTAATTTGAATGCCTATATATATGCATGGGCAAAATGGTAAGGGTAAGATAGCCAGTGTGACTGCTCATCCATTGTGATTTATGTCAGTTCTTAACCTCCTAATATTTGCTTTGACTGCCATGCCTGCCACAAAGCCCACTCCTCGGCCAGTTTTGGCAGCCTGGTAAAGAAACAGCATCACCAGGAAGCTGTGTGCAGGGAGGGATTTCTTCTGAGAAACTGCAGTTTGACCTCATCCTCTCCATCTTCTTTCAGGCTTTTCTACTGATGTACCCCCTAGTTTGGTTTTTTTTTCCAGACAAGAAACATCCAGTATGTGTAGATTTCTCCCTTCTTCCCTAGTTCCAGGCACATAGCAATTACCTGAACTTGTTCTGCTCTCGTGGTGACTGCAAATTTGGATTGCTGCAGTTCATCATAAAAATATCTTATATATTCTGCTCATCTTTAGAGGACAGCTTCATATTCATAACATCTTCTTGCATTCTTAATTTTCATACAATTAATATACTTTCTTGTTTTTTTAAATATCTCCAGCTTTTAGGATATGATGACTTTTCCTAACTTTTCTAGTTGCATGTTTCTCTGTTTCATCAGATCTTAATTTCATCTATTCCCTTTGACTTTTTTTCTGAATTGCTTATGCAATATTGATATTCCTTTCTTTTTCTATTTTTGTGTTTCCTTTTTGCATATACTGATCCATGATATCTTCAATAATTCACAGCTGCTTACTTAAAAAATCTTTTCATCCCTAATGCAAACACAAACACATGCCCAGCTGAGGGATGTGAGAACTGTATACATAAGCCCTTGAAGGAGCTTCTTTTCACCAGCGTTGCCTCTCTGTCTTCCCATCCCTACCACGATTTCTTTCTGTTCATCTTCTTTAACATGGCCTTTTTCTCCTTTGGCAGCTTTCTCCTCTCAAAACGTTTCTGGCAACTGATCACCAGAGCTGAGAAATAACCACCCCCGCAGCAAGCCACAGTCCCCCTCGGTCTCAGATTTCTTCAGCCACCAGCAGCCCTTTAGTCACTGTGCCCACAGAAGGGACATGAAACCAAATATCCAAATGCATGAGCTGAGCGAGGGCTTTCCCTGAGGCTGCACAGGTGGAAACAGGCAGGATGTATCCCTTGTCTCTGTAAATACTGAAGGATAAACTTGGCTGCAGTTGTCAGCATCATCAAGAGACTTCTCTCACTGGTGCTAGTGGAACTAATTGTAAAGCACCGTCTTAGTGCGTGGGAGGCTGGCGGTAATTTTAGTGATGGTGAAAGGTGCCAGACTTATCAGACATGGAAGATGCTGCTCTAGATTTCGCTTGTGTAGTGCTTTATACCTACGCTAACTCAGTGTAAAACACCATTGCTGGTTTGACTGGGGAGTTTTGATTTAATAATCACTAGCTCCCTTGTTTTGCAGCACTAATGACTAGGCAAAGCTTTCTCTTCACAGAACAGGTACTGTAAAGGCAGAAGGATTAAGAGCATCATTTTGCTGGTGTCTGCCTGTTCTGCTGTGGAGTCAGCACTTCCCTGTCTGCAAAATGATTCAATATATCTTTGGTACCGCAACTAAGCAATTTAACAAGCTTTCTTATGCACTAAACCGGGGAAGCCATTCATTTCTTATTGGAGTGCACTACACAAACACACTCAGCTCTGAACAGTCCTGTGCTGTATTTCCTCGGAGACAAATACACATTTTTTAGTACTTACAGACTCTGAAAATGCTTAGGAAAAAATGCATATTGTGTTATCTTACTAACCAGAGACACGACAGTTCTTTAAAACCCTATGTATTTCTTGGCTTACCCCACAGTCTTTTAACAATTGTAATGAAATCCTAAAACATGAAATGCAGTATATTTTTATTTTGTTGAACTCTGTGGACTTTATATAAGGGCAGAAGGAGAATATATTGTTATTGTGCTCTGTAGCTTCCACTGGTCAAACACCACCACCCAGACATTGGCTCTATTTGGGACTGTCAGTCACAGATTTTCTTATTGAAATATAAGACATTTCAGAAACACTAGTTTCATCAGGCATAGCAGACTATGTTGGTGGTAATTTTCAGCAAAGGTGTGCCCGGGACAAAGCCTTCAGTCTAACACCCTTGACTTATAAGAGAGCTTGTACAGTAATACACGTCCAGCTGAACTCTAGTATCTACAGTGGAATGGAACGGATCCGTCGTGAGCCTGATCTGCCTTCTGCAGGAAAATTTGGCTCACTGTCACGAGGCTCAGGCTCATACTCATATTTGAATATCTGCTCTGAGGATTACACTGCCTACCAAGGAGTAACTAACAGATCCAGGCAGTCCTGCCCTCCCTGGGGGCAGACGTTCCTCTGGAGTCCAGCGCTTTGTTCCTGGAGCTGCCTAATCCCGTCCACGCTTCCAACTTCCACCAGCGCAGACTTTCTCAACAGTCATTTTGTAGAAGCTTTTCTCTGTTTTGTTCTCACCTGATGATGAAAGAGACCTGGTAAAGCACAGGTCTCCTTGAGAAAATGCCACAGAACACCTCCCTGCCCCAAATCCCAATCTATTATCTCAAGTATCTCCTTTTCTCCTGCAATCCAGAGAACAGTGATCCCTGAGGCTGATAGGACCAGTTTTCTTCTTCCTCTTGACGTTAGTCACTCTGGCCAAAAATCTTGTGCCAAAAGCAATGTGGACACAGATTCTGGACTCCCCTTGTCTCCCCTACCTGCCTGCCCCCACCTCAATGGGGTGCAATGATTTCCCACCTGACTGTGTTAACATCTGTAGTCAAGCAGGCTGAATATGAAGAGGAGCTGGAATTCCACTTTGTGACCAGCTGCTTCCATTACCTATGTCACCACCCAAGACAGAGACCTGTGTAAAAGGACTAGTTTCCTTAGTATTATTTTGTGGTGGTGGATATGTCTAACAGAGGGACGGGAAGTCCATGAAGCTGAGAGAACAAACGGTAGAAGACCATAAAAATGTATGGCCCTGAGAAAAAGCCTCACAAATAGGCTTGAGTAAGCCTGAAATAGGATTCAGTTCTGAGAAACTGCTGCTGCTTAAGATCTACCCTATACTCATGGAAAACAAGGCTTTGATTATAAATAAACAGGACTGTGCCACAGACACACCTGATTTCATCACCAGTTTCTCATCAGACCATGGAATAACCCACAGCACTGAACTTGACTGTTCATGTCAACCAGAAGAGTCCAGCAAGTTTAAAATATAGGTAACTGTGCAAATAGTAAATATCCTAAGCAGTAACCTGAATTCAGGCAGCTTCCAGGTTAGTTTAAAAGACTAACTTCACTCAGCCCATTTTTGGATCCAAGTGGAGCTGGCAGAAGAGAAAAAAAACTCTGCTCTGTAAGCCAAGGGCAAAGAAACAATGCGGGGAACAAAATGAAAGTTACCTTGCAAATGGCAAGTTTTGGCTTGCTTCTAACTGCAGTAATAAGAAAGTGAAGTGATTCACTCTGGCAAAGTTTTCCAGCTTGAGGAGCTTGAAATAAAACGACCGCCCACCACAACCGCTGCCTGCGAGTGAGCTCAGAGCGGGGGCCGGCGGCAGCGACGAGTATTGAGGTGATACGGGGAAGGTGGACGTGGAAAGTTCATTTTCAGCAAAGTAGAGAGAAACGGCAGCCTGCTGGGGAGGAGGGAAGGAAGAGAGGTGATAGCAACGGTATGGCAGTCTTGTAAAAATAAAATTGAGTAATGATGGTTTGTTCTGCTCTTTCACAGCGGGTGGGAGATGGATGTTGGTGTGTGCCACGTAGCACTGCGCCTTGGAGGAATTACCAGGTCACCGTATAAAGTCCTCATTTTGTGAACTGTTGAGAGAAGGTATATTTTAGAGATGGGTAAGAAGGGTCGAGTGACTTACCTGTGGCAGGCTAGTCACAGAGTGAAAAAAAAACCAAACCCCAAACAATATTGATTTACTGCCTGGGTGGTTAATATTTATCTAGGTGTTCAAACTGGGTATCAGATTGCAGTTTATAAGAAATTGGCCAATCATAGCAAGATTTTTCAGCTAAACTGTTAACATTTTTCTAGTACAGACACGCTGATACAACTTAAAAGGAAAGCTACAAAATAGCAGGTCTCATTATTGTCACTTAAACCTCCAAGACAGTTAATTATGTGTATGTACTTTTAACTTTGTCAAAATGTATGTAATAGGCAATAAATTTAATTTTCACGACCTATATTTAGGTGGGCACACTAAACTTTTTTTTTTATCACTATTCCCAAATCGCTTATCACCAAAATTGTGCTTTGTCCCCAGGCATTTTCCTCATTTCTTTCTATTCTGTAATTCAATGACCACAAAATTACATGAGTTTAACTACAGAAAGATTAATTTTAGGTTGGAACTGTTTCATCTTGCTTGGGCGTTTCTCTTTGTGGACCATCTGTGCTTGATAGTGTGATACCCACAGTTCATTTACCTTTCTTAAGGGTAACATGTTTGGTGGTTTCAACCCTTTACAGTACATAGACCTCTAAAAAAGTATCGATGGGTCTTTTGACCCTTCCATAAAAATTTGAAGCCTGTTGACAAGAAGCGGCCCTTTTTTACTTGCTACTTCTTAATGGCGGCACCTCAGAGGTCCACGAACCACAAACTTAAAGCTCCTGAAAGCCTCCATAACTTGCACAGACTTACTGCACTTGTTCTGCGAATGAGCCTGACTTTAACCTTTCTTGTACTAATGAACAACACGAAAGCTGTGGGCAATGTATGAACCACATACATATACTGCAGGGGACACAGGTGAAATGCATAGCCTATGTGAAATATGAGCTAATAAAAATGGCATATAGGCTCATGCATAATGGAGGTTTGAAGAAATGCCAAGGTCTACGGCTGCATCCAAACCTCAGATTTCTAGATCCTTCTTTCCTGTAAAATATAGGAAGAACTTCCCATGTTTGGGCCTAATAGCTCGGTGAGAACCATTTCACAGCCTGTGTGTACGAAACTTGACTGCAGCATGGTAAGACAAGCTCATGGAAGTGAGTCCTCCTCCTTCCGCAGCATGCCTAACCCTCTGGCCCTGAGCAAGGGTTTTCCCCAGGGGTTGCTCATGCCCAAGGAAGAGGGAGCTCAGAATGAGCCGCACCCATAGATATTAGTTGAGTAGCCTCATTTAAAAAAAAAAAAAAGGTTTGAAAAACTCATACTTTGAAAGATCTTCTGGTGACATTCCTCTCTGATTTGTTTTTATAAGTTTAGGCAGCTCTCTGCCGGTACAGCTGCTGCCGGAGTCCTGCCAGAGGAGCCGTAATTTCTTAATAGCCTCCACCAATGAGCTGTCATGTTAACAAAACAGAAAATGAGAAAATGTAGTTGCAGAGCAGGCAGATGTAACCTGAGGCTAAGGAGGCAGCCACTCGTAGCACCTTCTCTAATGTGGCCACAGAGGAAACACGGAACCGGGACCCGGGAGCAGGTGGGATGTGACCCTCCCTTCTGAAACCACTGAGTTTCTGTCCACCTACTTAGACATCCAAAGCCTCAACCAAGCTTCAGCTGTGCGCTGAGGCCAGCCAAGGCAGAAAAACAAACCCAGCAGATTTCACGTGTCCCATTCACTTCTGAAGAGGGGGCTCCACAGTAACACACCGACAAGCCAAGCCATCAGCTATTCAAGATGATCAAGAGAAGTGACATTTCCACATTTTCAGAGCTCTCAGCAAACACAGCTAATTAAGTCTTGCATCATCGCTGCAGTTAAACACAAGTAAGTATTCACCTCCCCTTCTGACTGAAGAGGAAGCTGAAGTCCAGGGGGTATTTAGGGCCACGGACTGAATCACTGGCAGAGCCAGAGCTATATTTTAAGAGCTGGAAGCTCCAAGATCACTGCCTTTTCACTGAAGTCATTAGATTGAAAAACACCTCCTTCTCAGTGCGAATTAAAGGAAAGATAGAGACTACTCTTCCATTATCAGTAAGAACAGGATAACCTTTTCCACAATGTGACACCAACCATCAAAGTATTGTGACTAATTTGCAGTACACAGAATATCTCTCATTTGGGGGCACTATTCAGGCAGGAAAAATGAGAAGAGGTGATAGGGAGGCCCTGGGTCTTGTGGGCATGGCTGGCGCAGAAGACAGGGAGGGTTCATAAAGTGCCCTGCTTTCCTCCCAGTACAAACCTCGGCCGCCACCCGCTCTGCAGACATTAGTGCCTATGGCTCAAGACCGGCAGCCCCGCTGCACTGGGAGCCATCCAAACGCTAAAGAAACAGCTCCTACCCCAGAAGTGTTACAGGGAGACACAACAGGTGGATGAAAGAGAGAACTCTAGAAATAAGTTGCCAGTGAAATCAGCCTCTCTCCGGCCTGTTTTTAAACTTAAAAAGAAAAATCCAAATATAATATGCATACACAATTTCATTGAAATTTATTAAATTTATGTCATAATTAGGTTTCAGAATAATCTAATGTACATATAATTATCTACGGACAAAGAAGTAGGCGTGTGCATGGGCGTCTGAAGGCAATGACTTCTTAAAGCGAGTGTTGCCTAAACTAACCTGCCTCAACTTGTAATAACACTTTTTCCAAAACATAACAGTGGGCCCGTTTGCTGGGCGTAGCAAAACCAGAGAGTGCAAGTCAGAGATTGAAAAGGTGGCATGAGTCTCACTTTTCTATCACTCTGATCTCGAGGTTATTTTCCAAATCGCCCTTTCCCTTTGGCTCTGGGAGTTTCTCACAGTGCTTTAAACCCAAAAGGTGCTCTGGAGCAGCATCCTGGGAGGGAAACTCCCCTGAGAGGTTCAGAGTCGCTCTGCTCCCTCTGCTCCACTGGGTCAGGAGCAGCAGGTAGCAAAGGATCAACAGTGACCGAAAGTCAAATTCCTACAGGACACCCTTCCCAGAGATGAGCTTTCCAGAACCAAATAAATCAGCTTTGTGGAAAAATAAATCAGCTACATTGTATTGGAGGAAATGGTATAAAGTATGTGTTGAGTGATATCGCTGCAGATAAATTCTGCCCTCCTTATCTTTTTTTGCCTGGGGAAATGAACAGCACACAGGAAATTCTGAAAAAGTGGTCATCACGCTTACTAGCGAGCCATAAGTTAAGTTCACATTTTTATGTTAATAAAGTAATATAACGAACTGCCATAAATAAATATTAAAGATAAATGCACGTGCTGACAGCTATCCATGTTTCCATATTTAGAACTCATATCTAAACTGAGCATCTTTCTCATCAGCTGAATTTCATCAACATCTGCGATCTGGTATGTTTTCTCCACTGAAAACCTGCAAATGTTAGTAGTTCTAAACTGGCTAATTCAAAACTAACTCGGGGTGCAATTCTGTTCCCAGCAGCACCATCTCAAAATCTGTATTGCAATCAGAATACGTGTTTACCAGGTTAATACCAGGAACCTGCAAGCACAGTGTGTCCCAGACTACAAGATAAAAACACATAATACCAACTCGACTGAAATGCAATAAACAATAAAATACTATTTCATGGTCAAAAATCACCTTTAACTACCCAGTTTTATTCATTATTGTGTTGCACACATCCTTACTATTAATGTTTAAATAGCACTTTTATGCTGGATACTCATCCTCCAATCCACATATTTTGCTCATTCTTCATTTTTTAACTCATAAGTAATTTGGAAATATACTGCTGTAACAAGCAAGACTAAGCAAATACATATGTGTAAGAACATAAAACCAGCCATACTGTGTCAGGAACCAATACCCATCTAGCTCACTATCGTAAGTCCAGAACTAGTAGCAGATGTTTTGGGGAAAGACTACAGAAGAGAGAGTATTTTTAGTGTGAATCTCCACATGGTATTTCTTCCCAGCTTCCAGCACCACATTAAATATTTATCTGACTGATGCGGTATTACATATTTCCATGTTTCCAGATCTCCCAGTACTAAAGGATAAAAAGGACCTTCTAGTGCAGAGTAAAACCTTCAGGCTTTTCTGAATGAGCCCATCCGTTTTCATTCTCATCACCAACCTCTGTGTTATTGGACTCATTTTTTTTAGTCCGTCGAAGCAACCTGATTAAGAGTCTGGATTAGTGTTCATAAAACACTGGGAAAACCATAGAAAAAAGATCCTCGGAGCATAGTCACAGTCACTGTATTATTTATCCATGCAAACCTCACAGCTAACACCGCACATAGACATCTCCTGTGGAGTATCAGCCTGGTGACCTTCTGCTCCAGGGCCCAGGAAGAGAAACCCTTGGCTGGTGTTTTATTCAGTCCTTTGACAAAATTTGTGTTTATGTGTCAAAGCACTAAAGTTTAGCCTGTAGAGATAAGGTTGTCTCTCATTCAAAAAAATACTGTCAATCTCATCGAGGAAAACAGATACAGGAATTGGGCCAGTTTATAAGCACGTGTTTGTTGTGATGGCACATTTCTGGGAATGCACTGGCTTACTGCAGATCACAGTAATTAAAACAGCTACACTAAAGTGGGATTACAATGCAAACTTTGCAAGCTCCTTGGTTTTCTTTGCAGGAGCAATGCTGTCAGCTAACACGCAGCAGCGGGGCGCGAGCAGGCGAAGCGGTGACAGCCTGCCTGACACCAGATGCTGTGACAAATGCTTGGCATTACCGCAACAGCGACCTCGGAGCAGGGCTCAGCTCCTGGGGGGCAGGGGGGATACCCCACACCTTCACCCCTGCGGCTCCAGCTGGCACCTGGCTCCTTAAAGCCTCTTCCTCCCCCCAGCCATTATCTCTTCATGGAGCCTGAGTCTCTCGGGCTCTAGCTGCTGCCGTTGCCCCCCTGATTTTATCCAAAAATAACATTATTTAATAATACATTTATAAATGTATACCTTGGTGGCAGGCGATGCAGGTCCATGCTGTTGCCTGCCCACCCAGAGCCACTCTTAGCCTTCACGCCACCTGCCCTGGAGAGGTTTGCCCTGGGACCCAGCGACGTCCCCGCTGCATCCCCTCGGCAGGGTGGGGTTAAGGGACATCTCTGGCTCCTCTGCAGGGCTGCGAGAGCCCAGAGGTAATCCCAGTGGGGCCAGAGCCTTGCTGGAGCTGATCCCAGCCTCTGCCCATCTGCTTTCCTGAGCTGTTTCAGCAGATGACTCTAGAAAGAAGTGGAAGGGCTTAAAATCTAGTCACCCTAACATAAATAAATTTCAAAGACCATATCTTCTGCTAAGTCTCCCTTGTCAAATTTCTTTTTTTTTAACATTTTTGTTTCTATTTTTATTGTGTTATTTCTTCCTATTACTCTGTGAAAAAGTCTGACATCAATGAGCTCTTCAAACCTTGGAGATTTACTACAAACTTTATCTTTTCAATATCATGTGGCTGTTTTGGAACATAAAATTTGAATTTTGCTGTGATTGGATATGATTGTGAAGAACTGCCTTCCTATTCCGTGAAAAAAGATACTGAAATTACCTCCTAACTAGAGAAATGAAAGCATGGAATGAAGCAGCTCCTGTCTCCTGAACTGGCGCTGTCTAAACTTTTGTAATGTTGTGCACACATTATAAAACCTCTGATAGAACCTCGTTGAACATAAACGACTTGTTGTATATAGAAGTTTTAAAATCAGACTGAAACTAAGCTTTTTCTGAACCTAATGGCAAGTCCTACCTCACTGTGGGGATTTGTTTCTAAAAGAGGATGCCACGTGTACACCTTTCTTGGTATAGATGGTCGGGTGGTTTTTTAGCCAGCTGAGTTTTCTTTCTGCTTCTCATGTGTCATTCGCTTCTCTACTGCCCATTTTCCATGTCAGCAAACAGCTTTCTTAAAAAGGGGTTCTCTTTTGCAGTTTTTAATATCAGGAAAATATATCCATCATACTTTTAATATCACATCTCACCTCGAGTCCTTCTAAAAGATAGTTTTTTCCCATCTTATACAGTAAGACTTAATTTCTCCTCTGTTGCTATACATTGTCAGCCTTACTACACTGTTTGCTGTAAATTGTACTCTGATGAATTTCAAGAAAAACAAAAATCATAGAATCGTAGAATCATCGAGGTTGGAAGGGATCTTTAAGATTGTCAAGTCCACCCATCATCCTAACACTGCCAAAACCACCACTAAACCATGTTCCTAAGCACCATGTCTACCCGTCTTTTAAATACATCCAGGGATGGTGACTCCACCACTTCCCCGGGCAGCCTGTTCCAATGCTTGATAACACTTTTGGTGAAGAAATTTTTCATAATATCCACCCTAAACTTCCCCTGGCTCAATATGAGGCCATTTCCTCTTGTCCTATCGCCTGTTACATGGGAAAAGAGACTGACCCCCACCTCCTCTCAGGTAGCTGTAGAGAGCGAGAAGGTCTCCCTTCAGCCTCCTCTTCTCCAGGCTGAACAACACCAGTGCCCTCAGCCGCTCCTCATAAGACTTGTGCTCCAGACCCCTCACCAGCTAATATGCCTTCATCTCTAGATTTTCTCTGCACCTCCCTTTTATTATTAGTTTGCTTATTTTTCCTGTAAAGTTGCATGTTTTGCCATGCAGCTGTGCCCTTCCAAAACTGACCAAGACATCACGCATCCATTTCACAGCCACACAACAAGAGAGCTGCTTCTGGCGCGCAACCAAACTCATGGGAAGGTCCTTAGGGGTGAAGACAGACAACCTTTCACTCTGTTTCCACCAGAAGACTCCTTTGAATTGGACAGGATTGTGTTTTTATGATATTCCCGTGTACTCACAACCAGTACCAACAGCTGATGCTCGGCAGAATCTGGGGTGGACTAATGAGCCCCAGAAGTA
This sequence comes from Ibidorhyncha struthersii, assembly GCA_013398815.1. Lineage (NCBI taxonomy): Eukaryota > Metazoa > Chordata > Aves > Charadriiformes > Charadriidae > Ibidorhyncha > Ibidorhyncha struthersii. The sequence goes on from VZSZ01002215.1 coordinate 1,063,432, forward strand.
TTTGTTTAAAAGCAAAAAAAAAAAAAAAGTTTTGGTGGATGTTGTGCCAGTCCAGGCGCTGACAGGGGGGTTGTCAAAGCTGTTTTCTGCCACCCAGCTCCCCCCTGCCCAGGGACGGGTCTCCAACACCGCCAGCACAGGAGGCTGCATGGCAGGGGAAGGTGCTACTGAAGGGACTTGGCTAGGGAGGGCTGGGGTTTGCACATATTCTCAGCTGCAGCTTTTCTGCTACATACAGAGTACTTGACGATCACTGAGAAAAAATTTCTCGGGAACTCCCTAAAAATATTCCCAACTTTTTGGTAATACCGTTCAGGTTTAAAGAAACCTGACTGAAGCAGAGCCTGAGCAGCATAGCAGTCTTCATTCCGGATAAAAATAAGAACTTGCTAATGTCCTTTGAGGAACAAACTAGCCAAAATGAGAAAAAACTGTTGCCTCGGGCAAGTGTTGCACTGGGTGGAAATTTAACGATGTAGGTGGTGATGAGGAGGGAGATGAGTGTTATAGCTGGAGATGTTTCCAGGAAAAGCAAAAAAGGTATCACAAAAGCTGCCTGAAACAAGATAAATGCTCTTAACGTAGTACAGAAAGAAAGCAACAAGAGTCCGTATTGACCAAAGGGCTGTGAGGAGGAGTACCGAGGTTGTGAGAAAGAACCTCCTCTTGTTGCTTCATTCCTAGTGTCTTCCAGAGAACATAATTTTAGATGTGATTTCCACAAATAAAAAATAGTATCTCAAATGTATGTAGCTTATAGCACTTTAATTTCCAATAAAAGGGAAAACTCAGAACCTGAATGTTGGCTACGCACTGAATGGGCTGATAAATATATTAGGCAGACCTGCCCCTCCCGCCCTGGGAAATCAAAACCAATATTCCATATAGCCATAAAAGCATCACCAATCAATACAATCTGGAAGAAAATTCTCGATTAATTCACATAAGGTTAGACAGGTATGCAGCCAGACTGCGAGCACAGCAACGTTAGCGAAAATCTGGAGAACTACACAAAAGCTGACAGATTTCTCAGTTTCACGTAGATAACAGTGGTTAATGATTGCTGGGTTTGGGTTTTTTTTTCCTCATAAAGCAGCAGCACAGAGAAATTAATCTCATAGGCCCTTCTTCCAGATGAACGACCCTTGGGTAAAAGCCACCCTTCAAAAAGCTTGCATTATTCTCGGAGTGCTGCACTATTCTTCCATGCCCAGCTGCCTGACACTGCCTCCCGTCCATCCTTGTCTGCTGGTGAAATCCCTCTCACCTTACATCACCTCCAGATGACATATTTACATTTGTCATGTAAAAACAATAGTGACACGGGCAAACATTTCCACTTCTAAGGTCTGATTCTTTCACTTAGATCAATCAGGCAATAATCTGTAGTCTTATTGTTTAAGCTTTTATTTCATTCCATTAACTTGAACTTATTTCAACTCCAGTCTGAACTATCTACATTTCCTCTTCTAATATCTCGTTTTTTCTGATGTTTGTTTACCATGAAGAATCTTTAAGTCATTTGTACAGTGCATATACGATATTGGACATAACCGGTAGCTATATAGTGATAAATTTGTAAACAGCAAGTCAAATAACTTCACAAGTAGGGAATGTCTTCTGTCCTTCTGAATTATTTGTGGAAGAATCTGCTTGAAAATTCCCAAAAGACACTAAAATATGTAATTAGAAATTATATGTTCTATGTGCACTACTTTAGGGTTTTCCCCTTGAAGTTATTTCACCAAAACTTGCGGATTAGGATGAAAGTGCTGCCCTGAGGAGGTATGGATTGATTACCCACAGGTAAAAATTACAGAGTCTGCTCCCGGAACTTGGATTGTTTTGGGTTTTTTTTTTACATACCTGTGTACTCTCATAGGTTCTTTCTCCTCTCTGTAAGGAGCTGCCCGGCTCTCAGGAAATGCTTGCTCTGAAAGACTTGATACAAAAGACAAGATCTTCAGAAGCAGTTGGCAGCTAAGAAGCTTTTACTAGGACTTACAAAAAAGTCTGAGTAGATATGTCCAGAAAACACATTTTCTTCATAGAGCCATAGAATGGTTTGGGTTGGAAGGGACCTTAACGACCATTGAGTTCCAACCCCCCTGCCATGGGCAGGGACACCTCCCACCAGACCAGGTTGCTCAAAGCCCCATCCAGCCTGGCCTTGAACACCTCCAGGGATGGGGCATCCACAGCTTCTCTGGGCAACCTGTCCCAGTGCCTCACCACTCTCAGAGTGAAAAATTTCTTCCTAATATCTAATCTATATCTACCCTCTTCCAGTTCAAAGCCATTCCCCCTTGTCCTATTCTTGAAAGAAAAGAATTAAATGCAACGTAATTATTGTGCTGCATAAGCACTCCCATGCTTTGCCTTCACTGCAAAGAACTCACGCTTTCCTGTCACGATATCGCTCCTGGTATAAAATACTAATGAAGATCCAAGGTGACCAGTTCCTGTGACCACTTCCAGGTGACCCCCAGCTACGCTAAACATCTCCTTCAGGTTCTACGCTGCGATAGACATCTCAATATGAAGACACACCTTCTCTGAAAGACATAGCTGAAGGGAGGGCGGAGGTAGCTCTGGTGTTCAGTGCTGCTGATAAGCCAGTCCCATGTCACCATTATATGCAAGAATACTCAGTAGTGATCCCTAAATATCTCAGCGTAATCCTTTTTATTAATCCTGGAGAACAATGCACTATTTGGTTAAAATAAACATGCAAAACCTGTAACTATGACGTGAAGACAATTTTCTATGAGTGCAAGTGGATACAAATATTTTCCTAAAGGAAGTGTTGCAGACATGTACGGACTCTGTGAAACAAATCTTCTGCCTGAAACTTGCTTTTCACTGCCACTGCCTTGCCAATAAATTTTACAGGGACCCAGGCAAGCACCAGCTGCTTCCTTCATCCGTGTTGCAAATATACTCTCCAGTGGTGAATAAGCACCATCATCTTGTTGCATTCCAGAAATAGACCCCATGGAACGATGCTGGCGAACGCGCCAACAGCAGGAAAATTGCTTGCAAAGCCTTGCCAGCCCGAGTCCGATGGCTGCCTGCTGCTCTGACAGGCCGGCTGCTGCTCAGAGAGCAGCTCAAGACCTCCCTCGGAGTTTAAAAAAAAAAACAACAAAGAACTTTTAAATGCCCGCGTAGATCTAGGTGAGATGCTAAAGCAAACTTGCTGGTTGGTTTGTTACACGAAACTCATGTCCTGATTGTTAAATAAAAAGCTGTTTTGGCTTGCCATTAAAATAAAAAACGTAAACATTTGTTGATCTATCCAAAGAGCTTTCCTGCCTTTAGTGACTGCAATCCTGCCAGCTGTGTCAAAAAGCCCCGGTGAAGCAAGGACAGCTACACGGCATGTCCACCTTGAGACAGACGCTGCCACTGCCTCCTCCGGGCTCCCCAGTCTCTGCTCGCTGGCTCCGGCCGTCACGTCACAGTGAATTCAGTCAACCACAGACAGGTGAAGTGGAGCATGACAGTTCACTGAGATGGATGAGCAGATCAATTATTTAGTGTTTCTGTCCTGGAAGGCTTCGCTCAGCCTAAAATACCCCTTTGCGTTGGCAGGGCGTCCATCTCAAGTCTCAGTAAGGTTTGACCAGGTAAGCACTATGTGTCCGCTTCTTTAGTAATCAACAACTCAGAGAAAAGAAAATGTCAATAATGTGGTACAATATGAAAGTACTGATTTTAAATATATATATGTATATTATTAAATACAGGATTAAAAAAAGTACAGTGCCCAAATCACTAGTCAACTACCAGAAAGCTTAATCCATAAATATAAGCGTTAACATCTTGTGCTACCATTGATAAGACTACTAACTCTCAATGTTATTAAGGATAACATCTTGTTACTACAGCACTAAAAGACAATTCTGAATCTTAAGATACTTGTAGGGTGTGTCTGAATTCTTTAGGGTTCGCATTTTATTTTGCGTAAAAATTAAAATGGATTAACTTTTGAATATGGTCCACTCTTACAAAGCCGGTTTCACTATCTGACTTCAGCAGCAGAAATAGCAGTGGTGCCTGAGCTGCAAGTTTCAACTTAAAGAAAAAACATTTTTGCTAAAGCTTCACAAGAAAATGTCACAGAAACTAGAGAGTTTCATTGCTGCTGTTGCTATGTGCTTCAAAAAGGCATAAGGATTGAGTCCAGGTGGGTAGTTTGCTTTAATATGGTTTTTCATAACAATACACATATTTCTTACTGCTGTACAATGGTCTAACCATTTACTCGGCTGTTATGGCTTTCTTTTGTGATGCAAGACATACTTTTACTAGGAATATGCATCCTATATTAATACATTTTACTTAATGACATTTAAAAACTCCTTTGAAAGGATACACATGCCACATACTTAATACAGTGACTTTTTGTGCACTGTGATTATTATTGCAAACCTTTTCTCTTGGTCCTGGTCTCGCTCAGGTCGAGAGGAGCGGGTCCTGCTCTGCGGAAGGGATCCTCGCCCTGCTGCAGTCACGGTGCAGAGACACGGCAGCGCAGGGTAGGAACGGTCAGCCAGGGGTGGGTCGTAATTTTTAATGGAGCTATGAATGCCAACAGGGTTACAGCTTTGTACATAAGTGCTGGAGACGACATTTTACAAAACCAAAAGTGTCTCCATAAAAGTGAGAAAACCATAAAGGCAGAAAATTTTGTAGCTAGGGCAAGAGCTGGGGACGACATAAAGCTTAAGGGACGATAAAGAGGAATTAGACAGAGCTCCCACCATTAGACATGACGGCTCAAAACCACTATAACAACTTTCCTTTCTGCAGTGAACAAAGTTTTTTCCCTCTAATCCTTCCGGCTCCTAGTCAGATGTGGTGACAGCTGCTCATGCTATGACGCAGGGTCAAAAGAATTTTAAATATGACTTTTTTTAAAATCTGAAAAAAAGCCTCCATTCTTGAAGCAGCTTTCCTTTCTGGCCACCTTAAACGGTTGGTTGCTGCACAGTTTGCACAGCTGTGAAGGGCTCAGTTTTAGACACATTTTAGGTAGCTACTGATTGCACGTGGGTAGAAATGGAGGAAACAATGAATCTTGAAGAAACCTAATCAAGATAAACTTTGGCTTCTATTTTTAATGTATTCTTACACTGGCACTTTAGCTGAAATATCACTAAAACTGCTAGGTATCAATGCTACCTTCATGTCAGAGCATGAGAAATGTAAGAAATAATTAGGCTCGTTCTCTAGCAAACATCACATACAATAAGAAAACTCCCATTAACAAGACACTTTTGTTTGTCACACATTGCCTCAAACTGGCAGCCGCATGGAAAAGAATTACAGCCTGCTAGGGAAGAAAGTCATCCTTGACAAATCTTTCTCTAGAAGTCAATCTCACAGCTTTCAAGCAAACCCTCCATCCTTTAAACTTTAAAAAAAAAAAAAAAAAGTGGAGCACTGAATACAGCCAGATCTTGCCAGAATCGGAAAAGCAAAAGCTACCAACCTGCCCCCAGAAGGGCTACAAGAAATGCTCTTAATTCCTCAACCATTCCTCACACATCTCGACATCCAGTACATGACGCACGACATGCAGTGTACCAAAGGTCCTCGTAGAGCAAACGTGGGTGAAACCTGCCAACCCCTATGTACTAGAATGAACTCCAAGCATTATAAATAAAAAAGCACAGTTATCATTTAACATTGCAAAACAATAATTCCCTCTTACATCTTAATCCCAATCCTCAGGGAATATTTACAAAATATTTGGTATTAAATGTTATTATTATTATTATAGTATTTAGTATTAAATAACATAGAATAAATAGACACATTGGTTTTATGCTCGTTACAACTCTCTCAACATCTCATCTCCTGCTGAATTATCCCTGTTCTGCAAATGCTTTCTGTCTGTCTCAATCTGTCACCTCTGCTCCTATTGAAAGCTCTCTGCTAACGTGACTTCTCCAACAAATGGGCTGATTAATTAACATAATTACAGCTTACTTTTTCTGTTCTTTGGTTACTTTGAAACGACCTGTGGAACTTCGCTTGTTTTACAGCACAGTCCCATTCTGAGGGAACGGTGAATTCAGGGATGGGGTGAGGAGTAAGTCGCTGTAGGTGGGTAAAACATTCCTAGTTCAGGTTTGCTGCTGGGACAAATGTATCAGCAGCCTGGGAGTAATGGTTCCCAGCCTCACCTGCACCAGACTTGCTGAAACACTTGGCCACATTTTACAGCAGTTTGTCTCATAACACATATTACCTGCCCTCACAAACCTACCTGCTTTTACAGGCTTAACTATCAGAGCTACAACACAGTTGCTATAAAATAGTGAAAGAGCAAAGAAGTCCATCGCACAGGCACCGGAAAATAAAAAGCGGGCTCCATCAGGGGAGGGTGTCAGGGAGAAGGGAATGGGACCCCCAGCTCACCAGCTGCCTACTGGTAACCCTACTCCTACCTTGCTCAGTGAAACAAGCTGAGGTATGTTTTGAAATATTTGACCACACACACACACTCAATTACGTAGTGAAAGTCATACAAAAGACCCCAACTGTTAGATAGGGTATACGATATTTCCCTGAGATACACAAAAGAGAGCCATGAAACTCAGCCAACATATTGAGATGACCCAGTCCCTTCCCAGAAGTACTGACAGCCTCGGAGATGAGCTCTACTAACGGAAGCTTTCATACTTCATCTTTGTCCTGGTTTGAGGACAGGACCAATTTTGTTCAGTAACTTTGCTTCTTAGCTGAGATTCTTTAGCTATAATAGCTAAAAATTAGCTATTATAAAATTAGCTAAATTCTTTAGCTATAACTTTATATTATTATATATTTTTATAACTATTCTTTAACTATTGAAATTAACAGCATATTGTGCAGACAATGTTTGCTCTCAGAGTGATAAGACCTATGTTTACAGTCGATGCCCAGGCATGGCATGCAGAGAGGCTCTTGCTTATCCTTATTGCTATAACACCCAAGGGCAGCCAACTTTGTTCCTTGCCCCGTTGGAGGGTCGGAACTGGAAAAGTGCAGTGGGGTCCCACCTGTGGGGAGGAGCGGACAGGACAGGTGACCCAAAACTGACTAACAGGGTATTCCATCCCATCTACATCATGCTCAGTATAAAAGCTGAGGGACCAAAGGGTCAGCTCTCTTTCTTCAATGGCCGATGTCTGAGGAGGACTCTGTTCATCTGCCTTCGACGCCAATCCTGAATGCAGATTCAGAATTCAGTTCCTGTCTGTCACTGAGTCCAGTCTGGGACTGCCCCAGCGCCAGCTGGCGTCGTGATTGTCATCCTGGGAGCTTGATCCGGTTTTGCATATACTTCATTATTTCCTTTTTATTTTATTATTATTTCATTAAAATAGTTTAGTTCCTTTTAAACTCATAAGTCTCCTTTTCCCTCCTCTGCCTCTCTCTTTGAAGAGGGGTAGAGGTGAGCATCTGTCGGTCCCATCTGGGGTCCCCTACGTCCCTAGTGGTCGATTTGGCCTAAACCACGACAATCTTCTGCCTGTATTTCTGCTGCTGGGCCATGTCGTGAAGGCCAGATCTAATCTGGGTTTATCTGAATGCTGCTCATTTTCTCATCTCTACCTGCGGTGCTCGTTTCCAAACTCTTTGTGGTCGCTTTAAGTTTCTTGACAACCGCCTATGCGCTGGCCTGTGGTACAAACTGAAAAAAATGTATTTTATATGACAAGCAATGGAAAAAGGCATCGGTTAGGGGTTTCTTTGACAACCACCACCTCTCTTGAAATGGAAAGCTAAAGATACTCTAGAGAGCACCACCAGCAAAGGCCATGCTGCGAGCAGGGCGACAGCTGGAGTTCCTGTAGCAGGTCTATTTTGAAAACACGTCTGATGGGAATGCCTCTGCTGCTGCCAGCACAGGCTGCTGCTGCCCAGGTTAGACACAAAACCCAAGAAAATGCAAAATAACGTTTCAGAAAGGGAGAACTTCAAAAAACAACTTGTTTTGATGATTTTCTGTTTCCAGACACTGATGACGTGTTATTTTGTTTGACTTGCTTCGCTTACATTTGTTGTTACGAAATATTTCTGTTGGGGTACAATCATCAGAATCGTGTCCTTGCTGTGTAACGGGCCCTGCAAATACATGTGGCACACCAGCCCTGTTGCACAAAGCTGTCTTTCTAAGATAAAAGAGATTTGAGGAGAGTGACCAAGTATTTAAATCAAATAAGCATTACTCTCTTGCCTCATATAAATCATAAATAGTAGTTTCTTTCATTTGTCCTACATAATTTTTATTCATTGTTTCCACACAAAGACACATATTTTGGGGAGAGGGTTCTCATCTTGCTGATGAACTGGAGGAGGGATCTTTGCATATAGAGGCAAATATGAAACAAATGTGTGTATATATACACACACACAGTGCTATATATGAATAAAACAAAAAGGCAAGTGGGTGGAAAATGAAAGCATCACTGGTAAAGTGAAGGTTATGGGTTAAGACAGGAGAAGATAACAGAGAGGAGCAGAACTCTGAAGGGTGTTCAAGGTGAAGAGAAGAAGCTTAAACTCTGTATGCTGAGATGAGAGACAGACATCAGGAGGGAATGTGCCCAAAGTGACAGGCAAGGAACCATGCTGTAGAGACTATGCACCGTGAGGACTGCGCAAGGGCGCCATTCCATCGATGGAGGCTTGAAGGTAAAGTTCAATGGCAGAGGTCTACCCAGGCTCATAATGCTCAGTGCCGAAAACGTTCGTCCAGTTTCCCACATCCCTATTCCTTGTTGCTGCCTCTTGCTTTGCGTCGACTCTGGTGCTTGTTGGACCCCACCATCTGAATGCTCAACTCGCTAAAAAGGCAGAAAAATAATGCAGCACCAAGAAGTGGAGAGCTTTCTGCCAGGCTGAACCCAGGAGCTGGCAGGCGGCAGAACGGGACAAGGGAGGAGAAGGAGATAGGGTGGGAGCAGGCAGGAGAAAAACTTTCCCATTTTGGTGCTGAACAGCTGTCAGACTAGCTGAGCAGTCATACGTAACTCAGTCTTGAGGGGAGGAAGGTTGAAGGTTACAGGAATTAAGACAGGATGCTCAGATAAGGATTTTGGTAGTTTGGGCACAAAGAATAGGAAGAAACTTGTAAATATTCATAAAATTAATTAATGCATGATTGCTGTACACGTTCTAGAGGCACAGAAATCTTAAAGATCACTCCTAGCTTGTAGACTCCCGTAACAGAGTTGACAGCAGTGACACCACCACCAGCAGCTCGGTTTTAACTCTCAAGTATCAGTAGCAGCAAGAGACTAAGAAAAGAAGCCAGAGGAAGAACTTGGAGTAACTCATAAAAAGACGGCTAGTGGAAGCCAGGGAAAAGAAAGATGATCACGAGGCACTCAGGAACCGTCCCTTCTGACTGCTTTTACATGGACTGTAACTTCAGCACCTCAGCTGGAAGCCAGAGGAGGGCTGGGTCAGGAAATCACAGTAGACAGGATTCCAACAATATGTCCATGGATTGCAGCGTAAAAGCACAGCTGTGGATGTTGGTGTTTTTTTTTAAATACGAACCTTGCATATATCGATCAAAGGTATTCCTACATCCGTAGACAATCTGGAGCAAAGGAGGCATGCACCTGGGAATTTGCTTACTACTTATCCTGAAACCTAAAAGTACTACTGCAAATCAAAATCATTAACCATTTCACAGCTGATCATTCAGAGCAGACTGTGAAGAACCTGAAGCCCGTAAACCAGCCGCAGCCTTGCAATGTCACCTTTCTGGCATTTCGTCTGTTATCGCCAGGTAACACCAAGTATGCAATACTGCGGGGCCCTTGGAGCTGCCAGCTACCAAGGGTAGCTTTGAGCTGTGGACTGTCCCCTGCAGCAGTCCAGGCTCCAAAAATGACAGTTTCCCTGAAGAAATACCCTGCATACAGCAACTGGTACACCACAGCTTTTGGTTACCCACGTACAGCAGACTTGAAAAAAAATGACAATCTAGAGACAATATGATACAAGTTATGTGAAAATAAATGATCTGGCAGACAACTGTGATTACCTTCAAATCGATCACAAGTTTTTAAATGTGAATATTTTCATTAATTCTTTGCAGGGTATCAAGATCATCAGATCAGTTGAACGGCAAGCTTCAGGGTCTCCGCTGAGGAATTCCGGATCCGCTCACACAGCACGGCTGCAGTGGAAGCGGGTGAGGTAGAGCACCCTCTGCTTTCTATTTGTGTTTGACATAAGATCATTTTACGACTTCTGAGGCTTCACAGTGATGCATAAGCAGAATGACATTAGCAGAGAGAATTCACATACCAAATATTTTTGAGTAATTGCTAAACCTGTACTCCCTAACTGCAGACAGGTTTTATGGTTTGTTTGTTTGCCTGAGTATATCAAAGCAGCCTGATCTCCCACATGAGGGCTGCCCCACTGCGCCTTATCTGCTGTCAGTTTTTCTAGTTTGTTTACTGTAGTGCTTTCGGGGGTTGTTTCTGTGTTGTTTTGTTTTTCAAAAACAGAGAACATCTTGGTTTGCCTTTGAATTCAGCTTGGTTTCCCTTGTACAAAGTCAGACAATACTCACCACCTTTCTCAAAGATTGAAATATCAGACTCTGCTAAGCAGAACTGGCTCGGAAGGGTCAGTCCCAGTTGCTGCACGGTGCCAAATTCAGGTTGGTGAAGAATGTGCGCGTTGTGAGTCGGTGAGCGGGATGCACTTCAGATAGAAACACACTCGACTGCAAGATGTGGATCAGAAAAGCCCAATGTCCCTGGACCAGATCGCATTATTTCAGCCGAGAGAAATACCTGGTATCTCAGTGATACTCCTACCAAGATTTTAGGGGCCTGCTTAAGCAGATTTGTGAGTTTTTTTAGGAATGCTCAGCTCATGTCTTTTGTTTTTAATTATTATTATTATTTGGACTGAGCTTGAACCTCAGCCTGTGCAGCAACATGAGGAAATAAGACACAAAAGTAGTAGGTGGGCAGTGAGGAAGAATTAAAGGGAGGGTTCACTGGACCAAGCAATCTTATTTCTTGGACTTAAATCCCTTTTTGTTGTGTCAACTTGTCTGATAAAATTGTATGAAGAATAACAAAGTCTAGGAGAAACTAAGAGCTCTGGAGGATACAGGCAGGTCTCACAAGGTTATCACTGCATCTGTTAAATCTCTGGGTCCGTGCTCCTCCTATGTCCCTCAAAGAGGGGAAAAGAGTAAGAAGTGGGGTCATGTAGACATGGCATGACCTGTCAGTAGACATGGCATCTACGACAGGTCTCATTGATTGTTACTTCAAAGTCAGGGAAAAATAGCAGTCCAAAAGTTAGGAAGATGAATAGAAACTTTCTAACATATTGAGTCAAACTGCTGTTGCTGGAGGATCAGTTCCGAAAAAAGCGTAAGTTTTTCACTCTTCTTCAAAAATTTAGATTAATTCAAAACCAATCCTTTCAGTAATACGTTCAGCTGACTTAAGAACTATGCCTCGTGTCTATTTTTGACAGAAAAAGACAAGCCAGATCTTCTCAAAAGCTAATTTCAGCACTCTACATATAATTGGCTCAGTACTCACAAACTAAGTACTGTGCAAGAGCAAATAACACAAATGGGAGCTTTACACGTGCAGATTCGGAGCTTCAACCTGAATAAACCCTTCCTCACCTGGGAGTTTAATACTCCTGCTGAGAGGACACTGGAGAAGCAGCAGTGCTGGAAGCAGCTCTTGGTTCTCCACAGCACGGTGCAGCGGCGCAGGCTGGTACTCCTGCCACACACGGCAGCGCGGCCTCAGTTTTCACCCTGGCTTTCTGCTGTCACACTGAAGGCACTCTACTCCGAAGATCAATCAGCTCACCCCACACATTCACTGCTAATTTTGGCGTCTACCTCTGACCAGGCAGAAATTGTTCTCCAACAGGAAAGAGAGAGATAAACACTTGCTTTCCAGGACAGCAGTTTGGTTTTGCAGATGTATTTGCTGCTCCTTCCCTGACTACCAGACTGAGTAATATAACATTACCTGTGGGAGTGAGCATAGAAAAGCGCTGGCAGGTAATAACATAACAGAGTTTAGCACATACACTCCTCTGAACTGCTATGTAGGGGATAATTTCTCAAGGTATCGGTTATCACTGATATTACCTGCTGCTGAGCACACAGGCTCATTGCAGATACTTCTAGATAACTTTTAACTCATAAGAAGTATGTTTGGGTTGGCTTTTTCTGGTTTATTTCTTTCTGATTTGGATCATACTTATGCTGCCTCAGCATTTATGCAGCTCCCCTTGCTGCTAAAAGCAATGTGTTACCATTGATACACTATGAGCTCCATCCTTCACGTTAAAGAGGTATTTAAAATCCCTAACGGCTTCCTGAGCAAAGCCCTCTGCACATGGATGCCCCTGGGAAAGATGGTGCCTTTTTCAAGGTGCCATTTGCAAAAGCCCATCCGATCTACATTCTGTAAAGGTGACAGAGTAAAGAAAATGTAGCTGTACCATCACCAAAAAAAAAAAAAAAAAAAAAAANGCCACATGGTTCTCTCGTCACAGGGTTCCTGCTGCACTGGATGCCTATTGACTCACTAAATTGATATTCACTGCACGGTCCCAAACCTTACTTATAGTGCACTACCCAGCCTTTGCGCCAGCTGCAATATTAGTCATTTATTTATGATAATTTTAATGAAAATTATCTGACCTACAGCATCTGAGTGCTTTTCTTCTCAATAACCTCTAGTTGAGCTGATACCATTATCCCATTTCACAGTAAGCGCATGAAGCAGAGGAAGGTGAAGGTCAAAACTGCTAAGAGTACGCTAACTTTTAGATTCCTGCGCAGAGATTCTGAGCATCTCACTTGTCAGCGAATTTTGCACTTTGTAGAGCATTTGCATGTCCAAAATATACATCCCAGGGACTGCAGCGTTTTCTGTGAGCACCCAACATCTCTGTAACGTATGTTTAAACCTAAACATTCAGAAACAGTTTGTTTTTGAGGCAGTTGCTCAAGATTATGCAACTGTAGTCACATAATGACAATTACACAGCATATTCAGAAATATTAAAACCAGATCTTCCAACTCGGCTCTTCCCATAGTGAAAGCAGATTAACAATACTAATTTGATAGATTCTTCCTTCAGCCTGGGCAACGTGCTTTAGCCACACTAGCAGCCCTCACTTTCCGTGATCCTACGGCCATCTCTACGCTCCATCACGCTGCTTTCCTCATTGAAGATAACAGCAAGACGCCCAGCAGGCAGAACAGAAAGCTGAAGGCTGTCGATGCGCACGTTGCTTTTGGCAGACACAGAGCTGGTCAGCTGGGCATCAGGTTCGCTCTCACCTGCCTCGTGGGCATTAACCCAGCTTAACATAAAAGGGAGAGAAAAGCAGAGTTCCTCTATCAGAGCAGATAAAAGTAAAATGCACCGTACAAGTGTACTTCCCTTTGGATGGGGAATAGAAAAGTAAGAAGTGCCTCTAGGTAACAACTTTCCTAATTAGATCCTATGCCCATGGCAGATTTGCATCAGCCCCTGTATCTAGAGCTGCTGATCATAAGAGCAAAGAACCTTTGTTTACTTTCAGTTCTTTAGCTATCTGCACTTCTTCATGATTAATGGCATCTCACATATCACCCGAGGGTTAAAAAAAATTCCCTCAGAAAACTGAGGAAAATTAAATGTACACTTTCAAGTATTTTTCTATTGTCTTAAATGAACAACTAAAAATATTTCTTGAATTTATTATACCCATTGTCATTCTCTGCACTTACCACAGTGAAGGTCTTGCATGTTTTGTGCCGTTTATTCAAGGCACGATAGTGCATGCCAGTGCACTCTTGGAGTTGCTGCTCATCAGCTTTTAGGACAAAGTCATAATTATAAATACCAAAAGTCTTCCGAGATCATTTTAAATAATTTAAAAAGAAACAGAAACAGCTTTGTAGCTTATTCTGGAAAGCAGGATGAAAGTCTGACCTCAGCAAGTTAAATTTACTTTTGCATCTTCTAAAGTAGAAAAACAGATCTCCCAGAAGTGCTTTGGCATGAATAAGGGTGTTTTTTTATTTCATGAGTTTTGTTCCCCTGAGATGAATATCTCATTTTAAAAATAAATATGAGTAAAGCCAACAAAACAAATCATTATTATAACATGACAGGAAAAGAAAACATGGTTCTGTGCTATGAGGAACATGCAAGGTTGTTCTGGAAAAAAAGCTACTGACTTAAAGAAGATTAAATAGTTTTCTGGAGGTGAAAGAACACTTAAGAGTGGCTGCAAAAGTCAGCATTAAGGTACTTCTAACCCTGCATCTTGTTTCCTTAAGCATTAGCTCACACCAGAGTATAAGAACAGTGCAAAAACATGTTGTATGCCTGCCAATATTCTCCCTGTCTCCAGCCATTTTCAGGGACTTCTTGGGCTGGATGTGGTCTTATCGGTATTAGTAGCCCCTAACAGATTTCCATGAACTTGTCCAGTCTCCTCCTGAGCCACACGCACTTTTAGCAGTCATAACATCCTTCAGGCAAAGTCTAACCACTCAATTACCCATTCTTTGGAAATCCACTTTATTTTGTCATTTATTGGTTTTAGCCTGTCTCCTGCTAGCTTCATTTGATGTCCCATAGTTTTTGTACAAAAACCCGGCAGTGAACAGAATCCCTACTTGTCATTTCCAAACCATGCATGACTATGACCTTTATCATGTTCTCTTCTGCTCCCACCTCTTCCCTAATTTCTGTCTTCAAAACTCCTTCCCACCCCTGAGCCGTGGGCAGTTACGATATGGTGGCCTACCACCACAGCAAAGCTTGGTTGGGCAGATTGTCGAAGTGTGGCTACACCGCGCCTGGCACAGCGGGTGGCACTTTTTTCTTTAACAACCAGCTCTTTATAGGATAAGAGTTTATCAGTACTGCCTCGTCCTAATTGCATTATTCCATTAGCTCAAAGAACGGAGCTTTATCTTGCAGTAACTGAGGCACCAGTAGCCTGAGCTGCACAAAGGATTACTGACTTCAGCCCTATAAGGAAGAGGTTCTGTCTGTCAGGCCAGCGTTCTCTTCCTAGATGTCCAACCTCCATGACCAAAGCCAACTGCAATAAGTGTCCTCTTTGTAGACACTTCTGTACAGCACCCCAAGTGACTGATCTCCCACAGCAGCTCCTGGGTCTTGTTCAAACCCTAAACATTCCCAAATTCAGGACAAAGAAAGTGCGAGGTCTTTTCCCGACAAGTTTTGGGCCCAGCTTTGGTTCCCCCTCATAGCATTCCTCACGGCCAAGCTCCTAGCACAGGATCCTTCTACATAAATGTAGGCACCTGTGTGTAACCTCATCACTCAAAATTCCTCTCACAGTTGGTAGAGACCAAGTCAACAGAGTCAACAGCATCTCTGGAGCACTTCTGCTCTGAAAGGAGCCAGAATAGTTCAGAGGAAACCACAAAGGACCTACTTTTTGCTATTGACTATACAAGAACGGAAGAGGAGTAGCTCAGGTGTAAACATTTACACTGTAGACTTCTAAAGTTAGACATCTTATAACATCAAAAAAGGATTATAAATGCTGTTAAAATAATGGAAATTTTATGCAGATAAAAGGATATATTAATTCAACAAACACAAATGTTAACAATTCCTATATATTAAGTTCCAAAGTTTGCTATTAAATGCAAAACTGCTTATGGTTATAAACTGCCTGTTCAGTAAAAACCTAAAGCATTACAGGAGAAGCTCTTTGCTTTCAGCAGAGGTTTAGAAAATAATTGAGTGCTGTAAAACAACTGCAACTATTCTGCAGCTCATTTAGAGAGACACAAACAAGTGTAATTTTATTTAAGACAAATAATCTAATTTCTTTTTTATCTTCTTGTATTGAATTTCTGCAAAGGACAAAGAACAAAGCTCCTCAGAGCTCTGAGGATGCTCTCCCCCAGCATCTCAGTCAAAAGAAGTTAGAAATGGTAGAGGTCTTCTAGTTCACTGAACTCCACACTTGCGAAATGCTTCTCTGAGTTGTATTTTTTATTGTTTGTTACATTCTAGTTTTAAGCATCCCAAAACGTCGGGATGCTGTTGCACAGTTTGTTAGAAATCACGGTAAGGAAGGTTTTCCTCATATTCAGCTTGAAAATCCTTTAGGTTCACCCAGCCATCCCTTACTGAGGCTTTCTTCTGCCCCTAGATTGTCTCCCTGCTTGCTCATACTCACCCTTCAAATATTTTTCACTCAAAGCATATCCCTTGAAACCAGCACACACTTGCAGAGATCATCTACAGTCCTACAGCTCTTCCATGAGGTTGCTTTGGGCTCAGGTGCCAACCTCTTACGCTATTGCAGCTGACGGTCACCGCAGCAGAGCCGGGCTGAGCACCGAGGGAGGACCCCTTCGAGGCAAGGCTGCACCCCAGGGAGGGGGTCCTACCGGCAGCTAAGCCAGGGGGAGCGCTTCAGCTCACCTTAACATTGTGTTACCAGCAGTTCCAGAAACAGGATGGGTTCAGGTACGACCACAGAGTCTTCATCCACAGCAAGAATGAACATACTTGTTTTCTGGGTTTTTTTTTGCATGCTGGCAGGCAATACTAGAGGCCAAGCCTGACTCATTGTCACCTTCTCCAGCTGCTGGGGCAGCCACCGTGGCTTCTTTCTGCAAATGGAAACATCCTGAAGAGGAAAGACACTCAGGAGTTGCCACCAGCAGGTACCTGGCAGGGCAAAGTTGTTCACATTGCAGTATCTGGTACATTTTTCTTATCACGTCTTTGTGATTTGCCTAATAAATTTTTGGATTAAAGCCTGTAGACCAAATTCTCTCATCTACTTACGTGTTTCATTTTGGAAAAGAGGACGTGTATGAACCTGGCCTGGCCAATCTAATGGTATTCATTCTGCCATTCAGCTTCGTTCTCTCTACTTTCCCTTTAGCTCCTCTCGCATAGGTTTTCATTTTCTCATGCAATTTTATGCATGCTTATTTCATTATGTCTTCTGAGTATAATCACTGGCCTCAGCCCCATGAACTAGATGCAATTTACCCATAATTAAAGTCATTCCTCACCTGTAAGGCTCCATACATAGCAGCGGAAAGGAGATTAACATTAATTGGAACAGCCTGAAATGTAAACTGTGCTGTCCAACCATGTATTCTCAGACAGCTTCATATAACTTCAGCAATCTCATCTCCTACTGGGGGACCTACTGTCATTAATGTTATCACCTTTGCTGAAAAGGGGTGCCGGTGCCATTGAAGAGCTGCTCAAGAAAGAAGCCAAAAGCAACGTTGCACTCCTTAAGACTTTTTAATCTATTTTTAAAAGTTTGCATTAATGCCAGCGTAAACTAGACTCTAGTGAAGATGCACGTACCATTGTCCCTTGGTAGTGCTAAATGCACGCGTGCACAGAGGGCCGGTGCAAGCAAACACGGGGCACCAGAGGGAATGCTAATTCAGGGGAAGGCATAGCACAGGCATGGGTGCAACTGTAGATGAGAAAGCCTAGTTGGGTGGAAAGGCTGAGAAGTTCAGTGGATGAGGGTTAGGAAGAAGAGATGAGGATGAATTTTCTTAAGAACCTGAAGGGAGAAAAGAGAGAACGTGTGACCAGAGAGGGGTAGTGCAAGGAGCTGCCAGGTAGCTGGGATCAGCAGTGCTGCGGAAGGAGAAAGTGGCCAATGCGCTCAGGGCCAGCTCACGCCCAGAGACCTACAAGGAGTCCTGAAATACTTGCTTTGTTACAGCTTCCAACTAATATCAAAGCATCCAACTAGAACAGGCTGTTCTCTTGCCAGTTCCCTGTGTCACCCCAGTCTAAGACTTTGCTGGTTTCATGTGTGTGTGTATTTTTGGTTTAATAATCATATAAGAGGATTTCAGATATTTTTCCCCTGGTGCTTTCACTGTTTAGCACTGTCAAAACCTCCTCCACTTTGTAGTTTAGCTCTGCCTAGGGTTTGCATTTTGTGTGCTCTGACTGAATGAGGGCGCTAATCCAACGGGGGAGGTTGCCCATGAAAATTTGTTCAAGACCTTTGCCGCACGTTATCAAGAAAAAAAATAAATCTCTGCTTCTCGCAGAAGGGGGGACTGACTTTATTAGGCCAAGGTTTATTCAAAATTAAAATATCATGCCATATCATCAAGCTAAGTCCAATTGTGACAAAAATTGTGATCCTGAAAGTTCACACACAGAGGTACCTTATTTTTGGGGGATTTTCAGATGTTCCAGATAGGTGGTGTCTCACCTCCGTGCGTGCCCAGAACTGCCTCAGCCTCAGCAGGGCTGAACAGCTCAGCACTGCAGCCTGAGCAGGCTCCAGAAGCTGCTCAAGTCCCCTAAGGGGCTCAGTCTGAAGGGTGTTTTCAGAGCACACAAGATTAAGCACCCTACGAAACGCACTGATGGCAGATGCTTCCCTTTAAGATAGAACCAAAGGAAGCCAGCAACCTTCTCACCTACTACTTTTACTTAATAGCCTGGTGGTTAGAACATACACCCAGGAAGGAGAAGACCCAGGCTCAGGTCCCTGCACTGAGCCTGAGGTAATTCACAGCAGCCTCTTAGGGGCACCTGGCTAAAGCTTCATCTGGGAGAGAGCCCTCTCCACTCCCGCTACTGAAGCCATGCGGCCGAGCACAAAGGAATCCAGGACCCAACCTGGCCAGACAAAAGCACGCTCTCATTTCTTGGCTACCTGGGGCAAGTCACGGCTTCTGCGTCTCCACATTTCTCCAGATCCGCAGCCCTGCCCACCGTGGTGCGTACCCAAAATGGCTTAGTTCCACAACACGTTCCCAGGTTTTAGGGACAAGGTTTAGTGGTGGACTTTGCAGTGTTAGGTTTATGGTTGGACTCAATGATCTTAAAGGTCTTTTCCAATGTAATGATTCTATGATTTCTTCAAGGACTCTTTCAAGTGAAGAAAAAGACATCATCTGGGAGCCAAAGCATGCATTCAGGCCTCCACATTTCTACATGAGTGACCAGCTCACCTAACCAGGTCCCTTCTTGGCTCTCCTTCTGTACTCACAGAGACCTTATCGCCCTCTACCACTATCTGAAAGGGGGTTGTAGAGAGGTGGGGGTCAGTCTCTTCTCCCACGTAACAGGGGATAGGACAAGAGGAAATGACCTCAAGTTGTACCAGGGGAGGTTTAGGGTGGATATTAGGATATAGGGTGGAAAAATTTCTTCACCAAAAGGGTTATCAAGCATTAGGACATGCTGCCCAGGGAAGTGGCTGAGTCACCATCGCTGGAGGTGTTTAAAAGACAGGTAGATGTGGTGCTGAGGGACACGGTCTACTGGTAACTTGGCAGCACTAGGTTTACAGTTGGACTTGATGATCTTAGAGGTCTCTTCCAACCACAATGATTCTATGATTCTATTCTGTGATTCTATGTATCTTAAATTCCCATCAGCACAGTACACTAGCTTCCATAGGATGGGTACAAAGTGTGTCCTACTAACTTTACTGCATCATGCTGAGGGCATATCTTTTTAAAAACTGCTTTTCAGAGAAGACAAATGACCGTGTATGGTTTTGACCTTACTCAATCAGAACATGGACTCCAGATGTTGCATCTCATTCGCCCACAATAATGGTGAAAAAGTACAAAATCCAAGTAGAAATAAGCAAAGCTTAAAGGAAAGGGCAATCCACAGTCAAAACCTGTAACTAATAAGTGTTCTGACACAATAATTACTGTTACCTAAAAAAATGGATAATTAACTGGCCACAGGCAACTGCAGAACTTCTCAGCAATATCTGAACTTTATTCTAGTGGGACTACACTCTTGAACGTTTTGAAGCAACAGAGATTTTTTTTATTAAGCTTGAAAAACAGGCATCTTGACTAAATGGATTTTATATTTGATTTCAAAAGTTGTAACTTATTTTCTACTTCAGATCTCATGGATGAACTTAGATATCATCAGACAGCAGTAAAGTCATATTTCCTCTCCTTAGCAAAAACAAAACAAAGGCAGTTTGCAAAATATATAGCTGAACTTTACACGCAAAAGGCTCGCAATGTCACCAGAGAGGCACATTGCCTAACCACACTCAATTCAACCTCTCCTTCACACAAGCAGGAATCTGTAGCTAAGGCGATTTTGTGTAGATATTGGTAAATATGCTTCACCATGCTGACATTCAAAATGCTGAAAGCTACTTCAGCTAGCGTGCGGAAAATGCAGATGAATCTATGAAAACAAGCATTCTGTAACACAAATGGTTAAAATCTTTAAATTTCCTCACCACAATGTTGTCCTATGTATTCCAATGAAATTACTAGATGAGACATCTAAAAATTCTTTCTTAATATCTGCTTCTGCCATAAAGATAGGAAAAAAAAAAACCCAAACCCATAAAGACATTAAAGAAAAAGCAAACAACTTTCAGACAGGAACCTCAAAACAATAAGGAGGCATTAAGCAGAGCAGCACTAGCCTCCTAATGACAGGATTTATTGTATCTATTTTGAACTGTCATGCTGTCCTCCCCCCATAATGATTAATTGTAGCCTGTTTCAAATGGTAAGACAGGTATGGATTCCCTGGCTCCATTCCCGGTCTGTTTCTCTGCTTCAGGACTTCTCCCGTTCCCTCCTGCCCACTGGGAACTCATGTCCAGCACTGCTAACCCATTTCAAGAAGTTTGAAAAGAAAGTTTGGTATCTGCACCTGGAAGTCTCAGTGCTTTCACTGTTTGTAGCTTCTTCCCCAACTCAAGTTTAGATCCCACACTTCACCCACATGCAGCATACTCAACTGAGGAGCCCTTAGTTTTCAACAAGGCTTCAAAATCTCATACCATCACATACTCCACACAAAACTCAAAGGAAGAAGGTTTGGGGTTGAGGAAGCAGCTGACGGGAACTCAAGGAGAGAGGATATTAAGACAGTAGTAAATTGTGGGGAATCAAACATGAAGTTTCTCATTTGTTACCTGTACTTGTGCTCAGCAGCTGCCCAGCTGAAGAACTGCAGGTTAGAGTTTTCTCCCACCCTCGACAAAATTGGTGCACCACACATCAAAACACAGCAAACATTTCTGTACCACTAGCTCTGTGCCTGTCTATTCCTCTATTTCATACGCCCTTAAACCCCCAAACCGTACCCTTCCCCACCTTTCTAGAGCCCTTCTACTGTAGCAGCGATTTGGCTGTGAACAGCTTCACAACCATCTTGTTTCTCAGTCGTTCTCTCTCCCTCTTTGCCTTGGCAAGAGGATCATCAAAACCTTTCAAAAGCCGCAGTGCTCCCCAAGCCGCCGCCTCCTCCTCCGAGGTCACCAGTCATCTCTGCTCAGGAGGAATCTAGTGGAAAAGTGAGGTACATTTTCCTGCAAGATGTGGTATCCTTGCTCAGAAAAGGCATCTGTTTGAGAGGTAAACATCTTGCCCCCTTTTACCCTCCCACCCAAATTTCCTAAAAGGTTGTAGCTGCCTCGGCAGAAATGCATCCCAGCAGGGTCCTGACTTTCAATCCCACCCACAAAATCAGAAGAGCACAGCACCAGCTGGAGCCTCTCTTCCCAAGCATGTGCATACAAGTTTCATTCTGTTTCTTTAGGTCCTGTGCCCTCTAAGCTCTCCTGTTCTTGCTGGACCCCCCAGATCTCTCGCCTTGCTAAAGCATCTGCTAAATACCGACTCCACAGCGGAGGGTATTTCCTCTCCTAAAACGTATTGTTAAGAAGAGACGGCTGCTGCTGCTGTGGGCGCAGCTGAATCCCACCAGCCTGGCAGGAGCGACCCAGGAGCTGGCGAGGGCAGGGAGGAACCAGCCAGCGCTGCCCCGTTCAGCGGCTGTGGTACCTCTGCTGCAGTGGAGCCTCTGCAATAAGAATAGGCTCATGTACCCCAAATCCCTTCTTACTAACAAAGGAGGAGCAATACACTTAAATTTCTTCATGTTCACCCTCCCAATATTCGACCTTTTCAGCGGAATGTGCTGTCACACTGCTGTCCCCACAGCCACTAGGGCTGGAAAGTCTCTTACAACAGCAGAGATTCTGCATTAACAATACATTTTCAGGAAAGCACCCACATTTCCATACAGCCGCAATGAAGTCAGGGGAGTAACGCTGCTGCAGAGCTACTGGGGGAATCACATTGTGCTAGTGCCTTCAGGAAGGATGAGAACAGCCCGCTGACAGTAATGTCCCCAAGCAGGTTTGATAGCTTTCTGCCATCTTCCCCAAATTTTCCCAATCAGCCAAAGATTCTGTTGAGTAAAGAAATTAACAATCCCATTGTGTGAAACCAAAACGGTGGAAAGATCTCTCCCTTCCGTGCTGCAACTTCTACAAACAGTGATTTTAGAGAAGTTGTTATTGAACATAACCACTCTAAAATCTTTGAGAGTGTCTGTCACCTCCAGCAGAGGATGAATATGACGATGTCCTGTCACAGTTTCTTCCTCCATTGCTGCAGATGATGGCTTCGGAATGAGTTTGCATTTATGTTGTCCATACTCTGACTAGTATGTAGCTAAGTGAAGGTTTTCACAAGCATTTTACACACACAAAAATGAACAAAATAACCCTCAAAGGATTTCTAAGGGCAACAAAAAGTTATTTCAAAATATTACTCTAGCACATAAAGCCCTCACTGATGGTTTGCAGTGCTCTATAAGACTCTAGTCTGCATGGACAGGATTTAATGTAATTTTTAGTTCTATCATTGTTGTTAAACAACAGCCATGACCAGTGGCAAACTCCTGAAGAAAACCTGGTTTAAGTATCCCAGAGGTCTCATGCGTATGCCAGTAATAAAATCCCATTCTACGGAAGGCTAAGCCAAACTGCTTGTCACAGAAACAAACACAGAAAATTGTGATGTACCTTCATAAACACAGATTTTTAAAAATAGGTTTTAAGGCACTCTGATTGCCACATACAAAACATACTAGCCAGGCAACAAAGCCTCTACGGGTACGGCAAGAAAGGAGCTCGATGCAGTGAGAAGGCGTTCATGGCATGAACAGCCCCTGCAAAGAGAAACAACTTCCCCGCGCCCAGAGCTCAGCCAACCAACCACTGTTACAGATGTGGAATGGCACAATGGCCATTGTAGACAGCGTGGAGGGAAATTCTGGAAGATGCACAGCACAGAGTCTGCATCAGCAGGAAGCATGAATTAAACATCCCCCACAAAACCCTCCAAAATAAACTTCCTGAAGATCTACTTTTCCAAAGTCTGTATTTTATTTTACAAGAGGACTTATTTAACCAATTAAAAAAAAAAAAGGAAAAAGCAAATCTGTGCACAAAGCAGCAATTTTACCTGTCATATTTTCATCTCTGTCATTGCATATGACCCATATAACCTAGTTCCCTGAGCCACCTCACATAATACACTACTAAGAACTTTATCCTGTGCTGCTTGGCATTTTTATAGAGTTTATGATCTTTGTGCCTGTATTAGCAGTAAGTCCATGCAGCGCACCCCCTCCTTTGCCACCCGTCCATCCCCACGGCCACGGCACGCTGCCTCTCGCAGAGTGCCTTCTGCCCACCGCGCACCCAACGCTTCCTGCCCTGCGAGCCGGCGACGGCCCTGCCTTTCCCTATGGATTGGTTGGCAAAGCAAGGCTTGTCCGGACACGCAGCCTTCACGCTCACAGGAGCTGCACCAGGAAGGGAAGGAGCAGATATTCCAGCTCTGCCTGTCAAGTCTGCATTTCAAAGGCTGTGCCTGGGTGTGGGAAAGAATAAAGAGGGTCTGTCAGTCCACATGCAAAAATCCCCACACTCTTCTGCCCCAACTGCCAGGCTGTCGCTCAGGACCTGAATACGTGTCCTCACTTGCCCCTTCCCACGAAGTTAATACCAGTCTCACTCAGTGACACAAGCTCCATTTTTCTTCCATCCACATACATGTCTTTTAAGGTCCACATTTTAAAAAATTTAAATGCCCGGTGCTCCGAAAGAGGGAGGGCACCCAGAACAGGAGAGGCTACTGCCTTGAGGAAAGAGGGCTGAGGAGCAGCTAGTGTAATTTTCTCCATTACTTTACTCAAAAATGGATGCCAGGTATTAATTTGTGGGGTCTTCTCAAGGGACCGAGGTTTCTCAAGGGACAGAGTCTACTTTCACGCACACGGAAGGTTTCCTTAGCCCCAAATGAGACTACTGTTGTTCTCAACAGGAACGTTACATCTTCCCAAATCTCTTTCCACCAGCTGCAATGGGCACATTTCTGATTCACAGCCATGACTCAGATTTTAAGCAGCGCATGCTTTGTGACTGTACATCTATTCCCTTCAATTTGTGGCTACAGTAAGGCTTAGATACACCATTACCAGTACACTAAACATGTGGCAGCAGACACCCACTTGGGGGAAGGGAGAGAGAATTTCACCTGGAATCGCTGAGATGAGGCTACAGGTGAGATTCACATGACTCATTTTCATGGCTGCAGATGGCAGTCAGGCAGAACACGTGCAAATCCAAAAAGGCAGTTCTGAAAGCCTAATTTCCAAGTCTTTCCCAGTCCCCAGATGGTGAGAAGGCTCTTAAACTTAAACATTCACGTACTCGTTCATTACTGGTAACTAGATGACTAGCTATCACTTATGTCTATTATGGACATCAACACACACAGAGGATGAAGTTTGCACGCAGAATTCTGGCCACTGCTACTTTCCTTCTGCACTGAGAAGTGGATGGCTCATCTCTAGCGTCCCACCCCCCTGCCTGGAACCTGCACCCACAGCCCCGGCTCCCACAGGAATACCTTTGACTAAGTTACAGATCTCTTGTCACAGTTAATGTTTTTTTAGTTCCTTGAATATTGCAATGAAAAATACACAAAAAGCCTCGGGAAGCAGGTAAGAGTTTCATGAGTTTCAGATATTTTTTTTTAATCTCTAAAACTCAAGTTTTTACGACCATGAATTCTATTAAGCTGGTGGTTGGAAAGAAGAAAGGAAAATGGACACGTGTAGAGTTTTTAAGAAAACAGTCTAACTACATCTTATGAAACTGAAGAGAAACTGTTCAACACAATGTGAAAAACTACCCAAGAAGTGTTACAGTTTTTATCATATATACCCAGTAAGTTACAAATGATATAATCAACGCTAAAAGACAGGCAACAGCAACCTGCCAAGTTTCAAAACTGTCCTCAAACCACTCCTCTTTAATAACTGTTGGCAACTACAGTGCTACTGTGCACAGCTGCTGGAAAAAAAGTTTGACATACATCAGAACCACCAGCTTCCACCAAAAGGTGATAATTAGAGTGTTTACCATACAATGATGAGGCTAAGAACAAGGCCTCTTTCAGATGAAAACACGCCTAACAATCTCCTTATGTATCCATTGCTCTTGTAAACATTAATATTTCAAACACTTGGTTGGATAACAGTCAGACTGAAAGAACTGATGCTTTGGCTATACAGACATTGGGACATGTTTCATCCATCCTGCTTCACTTTCTGTAGTCCCAAAAGACATGAATTTCTGTTCCTGGTTTATAACACTACATCAGGAGAGCAGTATTTATAGAAACACCAGTGTATGATTTTATTTATCTCAGTGGAAGAGTGGAAGGAAGGACACACAAAGCTAGTATAGCCCTCCTGGGTATAAAATACCAGAGATTTCTGGCTAGTCCAGAAGCTCTAGAAAGAGTTCATATACAGCAAGTTCATCAGTGGCTCAAGTGTAAAGTTTTTTACTGTAATAGACCAATAATGCACACACCCTTTACTTTCCACAGCTAACCAGGAGGAACTTACAATGGTGTTCACGCAAGCTGTTCATCGCTCCGGTCAAAGCAACCGACCAAGAGGGCATTTCAGTTTTGCTTAAATCACCGTTGACAGCTTTCAGTCACACGGGTTGTAAAGAGGCTGTAGAAATGAATGGTGCAAGTAATTCCCCAAACCACTAGAACTGTTTTAGAAGTGACTAACAGTACCTTCCGACTTGCTTCGTACTACTTCTTGGGCATAGAGGAGTCCTTTACTTCTCAGCTACACATGCAGGACTGGACTTACTGGGGAGATTAAGGGAGTTTTCAACTCTTTGTGCTGCGTGCTCCTGGAACAGTCGATGGGAGCAGCACCAACACATGGCTGTGTCAAATGCATCGCTTCTTTGAATATTCTAGCGCACTTCTTCCCCAAACACATGACAAGTAATCATCAATACTGAACTAAATAGTAATCTTGTTAATTAAAATATGCAAGCTTCAACTATTCAAAGATAAAGAACACAGAAATACAACTGCAATACTTCTAAAAGGGAGGCCAACTGACCAGCCTCATCTTCCTCTTTCCTTTTGCTGGCTGTCATTTTCTTCCCTTGATGGATGCAATTGAAAATTCCACAAAACAGAGAGACAATAAGAAATGCACCTCCAAGCTACATGTCTGGTTACTTTTACTATCATATTTGTTCACCCTCCCTCTTTGCTAAACACAAGTATATGTGTGTGTGGTATTAAGGTCTTGCATTGTTTTAAAATTATTATACCCAAACCATGTTTTGATCCTTCCTCCTCTTTTGCCTGGAAATTTGCAAAACCTCTGGTTTGTTATCAGCTAGGAAGTGCAGTACAAATTACCATAAGCAAGTAAGGATAAATTCAGATTCGTAATAAGAGAAAATACTCAGTGCAAGAACAATTGCTTCTGCAGAATATGTTTTCATAGATTGTAATACCTTAGATTAATTAGCTCTAGGTACTTACCATATTTGTAAAGCATCGACAGTCCTAACATATTTGCCCTAGGGTACAAATAATTTATTCTGTTCAAGAATCAATACTATGTTGTAAGGTTTGCTTTTAAAATTAACTTTTTAAAGGATAAGAAATGGCTTTCTAAGCATAGCTGAAAGAGATCAGCTTATAAAATGTATTTATGCTTTGACCAATTTCTGTACTCTGCTCTTTACTGGGGAAAGCGATGTAGTCATTGAGAAGTTTCTTAAAAAGCAATGAAAACTGTTTTCTCACGTTGTGGTGATTTAAGTACCTTTTGTAGCTCCAGCAGCTCTGTATGTATGAACACAGTGAAATACAGATACGCTTTTTTTTTTTCCTAGAGTGATAATTAATCTGAAAACAAATTAAAACATCATAGAAATACATTTTCAATTTGCATAAGAATTGTCAACAACATTCAATACTAGAGGTAAAATGCATTTTGATATTAGAAATGTATGAGACGTACAAAATCATTATGTTTCCAGACTCAGCGGTATGGCTGCAAATAAACTAGCAGGTCATACATGTTAACAGGGTTATAACAAATAAAAAAATCTGTACAGTTATACCAGTTCCTTCTAGTGAACAATTAAAAGCGCATGGCATTTTTGGATGTCTTCTCATTTTATAATTTGCCCCTCCTGTTAATACCCGTTAGCGCTTTGTATTGTGAAATGACACTTGCCAGCTGTATTGAGTTGCCAGGCTGGAGCACTGCTCTATAAGCTGCATCACTGTGTGCCAGCAATGACTTCAGTGACCTAACCCAGCTACAGAGGGCTCAATATTTGCACTATTTTTTTTTCCTTAGGGGGAAGGTGTGAGTTATAAAGTAGAATTCAAAATGTTTCCCAGCTATAGCCACGTTTCCCAAGAGGCCCTGAAAAGACTGAGTTTGTGCATAATTATGAAAGACATTGTCTGGGGATGCCAACTGCGCTGAAACATATGAATGTTTTTAACTCACTAAACGTGTCTCAACCCAGCAGCATGCTTATCTAAAAAACAAAATACTACTTTTGATGTTTTAGGTATGCAAAAATTCAGAGATAAGGTAATGCTAAAACCTTACACGTTTGGGCTAGAGCAGTAAAGTTTTTGTTTTATCTATGAAGTAATTCTGAAAATAAATTTGTTAAGGCTTTTTCAAACCCAGTCTTAAAATTTTGCTACCGCAATCTATATTTAAATAAAGCTTTTATTAACCCTTTTATGAAGAAACAAGCTTAAAATCTGTTGACTCATACACAAGTTACAAGATAAAACACATTTGTTTCCAGAAGCTTTGGTGTCACCGTTTGTTTTCTGGAGAAAGGATCTGATGATTCAATGTTCAGGCAGTATTTTTTCTGTTGTGTCATAAAATATTCCCTCTATTCTAATTTTGTCATAAGAAGTAATGAATTACTTTTTATAAAGCACAGAAATGTTTCACACTGAAATAGATTAAAAGTCACTCCAGTCAAAAATCTATGCTAATGTGTCTCCTGTTTACTACACTTAGTGACACTATAAGCACCTGCGCTGTCTCCCAACATGCATATACAACTCTGAACTACCACTTTAGATGACAACCTACCGCACCATACTACAACCAATTAAAAAAACCCCACTTCTTTAAGACATAAACCCATTTAAAAAAATCTAGATCTTAGTGTAGTGGGATAAAATACCATAAATATGGAAGAAGTGTTTAGTGCCCTTTATTGTTTATTGCCCTTTATTCACCCTCAGCAAAATCCACATAAGGAAAATATATTACAACTTCCTGATGCATTTCCTAGTTAACTGTAGAAAGTTTACTATAGCCTCCAGATGACATATGAATGCAATGCCACTGAATAAATAAGAGACAGCAACAATCTGGGAGTTGGACAGAAACCTTTCATACAGTGAAGAACTAGAAAAACAAAAGAGGAAAAAGCTCCCTCAAAGGGTTTTTTCCTTTAAAATTAGTTCTTGCTCCGTGGACTTTTAGTAAGTGATGAAACATCACACAATCTAAAAAAATATTGCAAATCATATATATCTACATATATATTTTTATATGCACACAAATAAAATTTGGCAAAAATAGAACATTTGACGTTAACTTAATATTTATCCTGCCAATGATAATTGCAGGCATAGCCATGAGGAAGCTCTTCTCTGCAGCAGGCATTCCGTGTGTTCACACTCTTAATGCTCTTAAACTCCAATTATTTCCAGTGGTAGAGTTAGTTCCTTTTAGAATTATACTTTGCTTATGTGAGAGTGAACAGTCACCGTGCCATCCCTGATGAACAATGCAGGACATGAAATAGCCCATGGACTTCTTGTCCCACCCAAATAGCTAGAAATCTAATTGGGGCAGAGGAAAACAAAATATGATAAATAAAACCATATGAGTCAGAAGGGAAAACAAGAAAAAACCCAGTATGGGCTTATGTGGAAACAAACATAAGTACCTATCCATGCAGTGTTTCTACCCAACGCATTAGTGAAAAAACATTTCTTAATCACCAGTCTGCTATATTCTTTCCCATTAATAGGGTGGCTTCACAAGCCACTGAACTGTATCTTTGATGTTCATGATAACCATTCCTAACTCTTTGTGAACTACGCTACTTGAATCCCCTTAAATGTCTTTTTATTTTCTCTTGTAACATATTCCTACAGTGTGAGCTTAACAGACACAAAGTAGGCTTTCAGGCACTACGAATGTAAGTTAGCCTAATCTCAAGAAAACAAGATGTGCATTTAACCATAGATATTTTTTTATAATCACATCAAACATAACATACCTGGTATTCAGTTTTATATAAATTTGTTCTTACGTCAGATTTACTTCTGAAGTTATCCAAAACCCAAACACAAAACATTATTTTTAGTCTTCTACGTCTGAATAATATTTACAGACATTAATGCTATATCCATTTCTACAATCATTCGAGACACATTATATAACTTTATTTTTTTATTTGACAAGCAGCAGTATCATGTTCGTCATTTTTTTACATTTTAATGTAGATACAATTATTAGGTTATCTGTCATATTACAATATTTAGTTTTTTTTCTTTTTTACTTTGTCTTAAGATACATTAAAAAACATCAACTGCAAACGTGAAAGGGGAGAGAGAAAAAAAAAAAAGCATGGTACCCAACCAATTTTGCACATTTCAGCAATACTTCACTCATTCTTTTAGTAAAGTTTTAAGAAATGTCATAATGACATGAGCTTGAAATATCTATAGGCATTTTCATTGACGCTCATGACATGGCACTGGTGATGTTGTAAACAGCAGAAAAACAGGGGCTGCCAAGTGACCAATTATGGAGGCACAGGCCTGCCTCTTCCCACAGGAACACACCAAACAGTGACAGCAATGATCTCCTTACAATCATACCTGCAGGGTAGCAACATCATGCTACATAACTGTATTCGTCTGCAGAGGCCTGGCTTCGCTCTATGTACTGTTTGTCTATCAGAACTTCAATACACTTTTTAATCATGCTGATACTTGGGTTAAATCGAGCTCTTGATTGGCTAATTACCTGCAAAAAAAAGACA
Source organism: Ibidorhyncha struthersii (assembly GCA_013398815.1). Taxonomy (NCBI): domain Eukaryota; kingdom Metazoa; phylum Chordata; class Aves; order Charadriiformes; family Charadriidae; genus Ibidorhyncha; species Ibidorhyncha struthersii. Next base: position 1,093,730 of record VZSZ01002215.1, read on the forward strand.
CGTTCTTTGTGTTATCTTTATTTACAACAGTTATAAGTGCTACAGAAATATTTGCTTTGAGGCAAATTCAGTATATTTTTCTTTTAAAGGCGGGATTAAATAAACCTGGAATAGGTCACTTATAGCAATCAACAGAGCACCTCTATACATTTGTGCCGGGACACTTAAGCTGTGCGCTCAGCTCATTGGTTAGTTTGCCTGCATGTTAGACCTTTTGTCCTCTTGAAGGATTAATTTGTCACAGTACAAATGAAGATAAATATTCAGGTTAAAAATTAATTTATTATTAACACATTTCATCACTTTATCGTCACAGTTTAAGCAAAGTGAAAATTTAGTAAGACACTGTGTGCCTTACCGTGCTGGCTCTGCTAACTGACTTCTCTTCCTAGACTAGGTCCCTTCTACTTCTGTTTATCTGCTTTCATTGTTCTGGAATATTTCCTTTATGGATTTCCAAATTTTGTTTGACTGACACCAGTCTTACTTGGAAATTAAATGCCTGAAGAATGTTTTAATCTTAGTTTTCATAATACTTTATACCATTCTGAATGGTTACATTTCACATGACTATTTTTCACAACTACCTCTAAAGTTGAACACAATTTTCTTCACATCCATCACTTTTGTTATCATAAAAAGATAGACATTTTCATTTAATAAAGATTTGTGAAACCTGTTCTTTATAGCATTAAAAAGATGTTATAATAAGACCTTATTCATTCTTGAGTAGCACAGTTTGAATATATATATAAAATATATATATAATATATCAAAAAAGCAGCCTATCCTCAGAGATTCTACTGCACTAGACAATCAAAATTTGCAAGAAAAAATAACGCTTCTTTTTCAGGAAATCTGCAGAAAAGCCCTAGACGATGACACTTTTCATCACAAAAGAGACAGCCCAAGTAGTAATCATTTTGTAAAGTTACACTATATTGCTGTTGTGATGAGATGCGAGTTCTTGTGTCTTAAGTCCCAGCCCATGTAGTGCTGTATACCTGGTCCTGGAAGGTACCTGAACCACTCAGCTGCCTGGAAGGTGTAAATGGAGCCCCCCTACCACTGACCCCCTTTCCTACACGATTTGAGACAATCAGGATGAACCTCTCTTTCTTCAGTCACTGAGGACAGACGTACGATTTGGCAAGCTCCATCTGGCTGTGCTGGAACTTATATTTATTGTAAAAACAAATCTATATATGCATTGCGGAAGAAACTGCAGCTGTAGGCAAAACTTTAGATGCCTCTTAATAGTTCTCAGTTTTGCCCATTCTCTTGTAGAGAAGAGGAGGAAATGGTGCGTAGTAACAAAATATGCCTATCTATTAACTTTGAAAATTTTTCATATTTTATTCTTGTGGCCAACCTGCAGCAAAGAAAATTACTATTACTTTCTCCTCTTCACTTCCTAGCAATGGTAAGTGAGGCAAACAAAAGATCTTACTACTCAAGTAGTCACAATATATCTTGCCCATAGTTTCTCATTTGTTCTGTAAAGAAAGTTATTTTTATTTCAGCTGGATTTCCTGTTTTCTTTACAGCTTTTCATGGTTGGCTTTGTCCCAGGTCTAGAGCTTGCTGGAGCTCTCTGTGAGCCAACAGAAGTCACCAGGTAGAACTCACCCAGCAAAGCAAACAAAAAGCTCAAAAGAGCGAGTTTTGTTGGGCTAGCAGCCAAGGGGCTGGTATGCTCCACAGCAGTACAAATGAGAAGAAACTCGGTGCTAACAAGCTAATAGATCTGCTCAGGTTTCACCTGACTTCAGCCCTACACTCAAACTGATTGTCATCATCATGCTTCACATATCTACTTAGGACAGAGAGAACACAAGACAGAATTTTGTGTTGGTAGGGTTTTTTTGGTTTTTTTTTTTTTTTTTTTTTTTAATAAAAGATAATGCAAATAAAAAGGATGGATAGAAATACCTGATGGCCAGAATAAAAAAAAAAATCTGGGAGTGATTGCATTGACCTTTCACCTCCACCACTCCCACTGACCTTATTCATTTTAAGGGAAAAGCTACCTTGTCCTGCAAGCGACTGCAGCATGGAGCTACCAGGGCATATCTAACACAATTACCAATTCAGCAAAGACGACACGCTGACATATACAGGTCTAGCAAGGGCCTTGAGTATTTTCCTGGACACCTCACCCTAAATGAAATGCGTGGTACTATAGTTTAACTGCTAGAATCAGAGCTAACTACATTAAGGCTAGGAGTCTTTCAATCATGTCACTAACAACAGTATAATCCTGCCTTTGTATCTCAGAAAAAAATATTAATGAGGTAAGCAAATATTAACCATTCATAGTAAACAGACTTCCTTTCAAAAGATTCATTCTTACTTCTCAAGAAGTCAGGCTAGAAATTTTAAGTGAATACATTATTTCTAAGTATAGAAGCCTCATGATAAAAGTAACAAGAACTATGTATATATATCTCCATAATTAGTAACAATATAAGAAACAAACGTTTTAAGAAATAAAAAGGCTCTTGACAGTAAATCAAGTCTTACTACAAGGTTAGTAGGGAAAAAAAGGAAGTTGGACAGCCAAGAAGTTAGTTATGCATACTCTAGAAGTTTAATAGAAGTGACGGTTATTCATTTTTTAATAAAGGTTACTCTAGTGACAAAACTGAGCGTGTTCAACTCAGAACCAGCTGGCAGTCTGGCCTTATTCAGACAACATGAAGCAAAACAAGTTATTGAGCTCAATGCAGACATAACTAGGTAAAATCTCCACTTAATATGAGATTTTCATACTTGTGTTTAAGTATTAAGTATACAAAATCGTGTCTCCCCACAATTTGCTCTAAAACCTGGCAATTTCTGAAGTGCCTAAGAGTACATCTGTATTACAGACTGTAGAGAAGAAACCTAACTTTTTAAAGGATCATGCGCAGGTCTCAGTAACAGTTCAGCTGAGGCAGCAGGGAGATTGGCAGAAATTAATTCAGAGTGCAAAAAAGAAGGAAAAATGGATTTTTGTACTGCTTCACCTTATTGCTTGAGGTTTCACAGTTGTTCATTTAAGGCTACATTAGGTCCCCATACTATACTGCAGCATAGATACCAACTATTTATAAGCCTAGCCTTCAGTTTTAAATGCTCTAATCCACCTAGGATGTAAGTAGTACTCAAAACCAAGAACTAAAGACTAAATGATAAAGGACATGATTTTCAAAAGTATCGTAAATTTAGTTAAAAGCTAAGGTAAAAAAACAGTACAGGTAGATGTGGCTGGTGATAGATAAACAGAGCACCAACTTTACTCTCTAGTTAGTTTTTAACAGAGTAACAATCAAAATATCCACCTTGCAAAACACGAAAAAGTTCCTGATGTTAATACGCCACGCTATTCTGCAAGAATACTGTCATAGCAAAATACAGCAGAGGCATGTCAGTTAGTGCCTCCTGAGTTAAACAAAGGAAGAAGCAACCAGAAAGGATTTTTTGTTTCCAAAACATAAAAATTTGTAATCTATTCCATCCTTATAAACTTGTCTCAAGCAAAGTACACCTTGAAAACCTTGTCTAAGAATTTGAGAATAGGGGGAAAAAAATATTTTCAAGATGAAACAGGGCTTGCCTACCATTTTCTAGCTGTAACTGTAAATTCTTACAGGATTTTATCATAACTGCATGGATGATTTAAGTAACAGGAAACCAAATAACCAAGGATTTTGAGAAGTAATTGGGACCTATGCTGCCTCATCTTTTAGATATTCAAATACACTTTCAGAGTATTTGTGTACAAGCACTATTTCAATAGCCAAAACCTTTAAGACATCTCACATTCTCACATTGCAAGTTCTGGGCTTACAAGCTCTCTGCTTTTTTTTTTTTTTTGGAAGTAAAAATTAAATTGTGGGNGTGGGTGTGGTAAACTGCTTCCTCCATCACCACAAGACAGAAAACAAAGCAGATCTCAAAATGCCTGAACGCCTCTCCACCTCCATGCTCAAAATGGTCCAATAAAGCAGGAATCTTTATTCCCTCTCCCACCAGTCCACTCTGGCTACCCAGCAAGGCTCAGGAGACACAAGAATGAATTAGATTGAAGAATGTATGCTACGGAAGGCTAAGAAAACAAAACCTGGGAACTAGTTGGTTGGAGCAAAGGTTGGGTTGAAATAAGAAATACAATTAGGCAAGCAACTAGCACAGATGGGAAAGTGGGAGAAAAACAAAAGAAACAGCACTTCCTTCCCAGCCGTTCACAGTGACAGTTCACAGATCATTAATCTAGAATCTAAAAAATCTAGACAACTGTATGGCTTAACAGAAAAGGGAGATTAAGAAGTACATGTCCACATACCCAGACAACATTTAAAATTTAAGCCATGAATTAGAATAAAATCCAACTTTACGATTAAAGCTCAAAATTGGCTAGGTGCTTCTGTGGAAGTTCCATACCTAGAATATCCATACTCAGATTTTCAACTGAACCTATAGCTCTGGCAACGCTTCTTATAGGATATGACATCTGTTGGCATAGAACCAGCCAACAGGAAAGAGCGAGCACAGAGGCACTTAATGCTTTACTGCTGAGACACATTTACAGGATCGAGGGATCACAGCTAGTGCTCCAGTACTGCAGTTCAAAGTACACTCCAATGAAATTCTCACTAATTTCACTGAAGTATTAGTTCTGACATAGGAAAGTTGTGTGGCCAGATGTTTTACCCAACTATCCTGAAGATTTTCATCAAACCACGCTTAATAAGAGGACTTTATCTTACCTCCTGAATAAGAGCGTTATGTCGCAACACTTTACGTGCTTTCATGATACGGACTATAGCAGCTTGAAGATACATTTTTCTGTCTTCATCTACAGCACTTCTGGTCTGCTCCATCTCCTGCAACATAGGAAGAAAAGCAATGCTTAAAATATAGTAAGATCAATAAACACTTCATAAAAGTACCTTGAATCTATACTTTTTACTGTATTAAAATTGGTCAATTAATACAAATATCTAGGTGAAGTCCAATTCCAGGAAAAGTACATCTGTAAATCAAGAATACTGGGTTTCATGAAAGTCATCAGAAAAGTAAGACAGAGTCATCCAAACCAGTGTTTTTGCTACGAAGAAAGGCAGGCAGAATTTACTATAGCGCGTTGAGTCTGGCAGCACATACATCTCTTGTACAAAATCCTATGTCTTAGGAGATACAGAGGGAACACAGATTATCAACACTAGAGTTAATTTCAGTTGACAAAGGACACAAAATCATAGGAAAACAGAGTCGATTGGTTCTGCTGGTCCTGGAATAAATTTCTTTTATTGAAACACCACCAACAAAAAAGTCTCACTAGATAAGACAAGCTAAATGTCAGTCCCACTTGGTACAAGAGGAATAGCTCTTGCTTATCTTTTTATCCTTTTTTTCTTATTACCTATCCCATCTTCTCCTGTCTATATTTTAAGTACAAAAAAATATTGCAGTGCTTAAGCATTAAACTTTAAATTTCACATTAAAATAATTATTTAATTAATTATTATTAATGTTATTAATTAAACATTAAACATTAAATGTCTTTACAGAGATGTAAATCTTACACGGGGACTTTTACATCTGCTTACATCAAATTAATACAATAAATTTGATTTTAGAAAAATAAGCTTCCTAAGCTGTTCAAGCTAGAAACACAAAAGAATACTTGCCTGTGGCGTGTCTTTCTGCATTGATGTAGTAATTTTAAATTTTGTTCGTTTACTGCTGAAGTTCATATTTAATGAAAACGTAGACTCTGCCTCTACATCTTCCTGCAATAAAGAATCTTTTTAAAAAAATCAGAAATGGAACCAGAAAATTATAATAATTTACTTTGGGAAAAAAAAAAAATCACAGTTAGAGGCTTGCATACACACAAACAATTTCAGCAGATTTGCAGGTAGAAATTCTAAAATGCCACTTGAACCAGGTACATTTTTTTAACCTACAGTTTAACTAACCCACAAATCAAGTCTGTTTTAGAAAACACTACAAAGAACTCTGACATACATGAATATTGTTAACAAGTCAATATGATTAAGACAATTTCTGTTTGAATACTTCAACAGCTTATATTAGTTGGAAACACTCTCCACTTACACTCATTTTCTCCCTGCAAAGAAAGTAAGATTTGCATGTATTTATGGCAGAATCTCAAGAGACAGAGCTGTTGCTTTCACGACTATTATTAATGTTGCCTTCCAGAACTTGAGGAAAAACATCTAAGTGTTTTGTTATGTTATAGCAGAAACAGTTCACAAACTGCAACTTCTACAGTTCCACACCTATCTGTATATTTCTGATTTTTTCATGTCAGAATCTGAAGTTTTTTCCACACATTAAAATCCATTTCTTTCAATAAATGGTAACTATTTCCTGCAGTCCAAACACCTTTACGTTCAACTAACTGGATGACCTGATTGATCTCAGCAGTTTCTGAGCAAGATTCTGTACAAGTATTACCAATTTCCAGCAGAATAAAGTTACTGGGCTTCTTAGACTTTGGAATCTTGCCGAACCATGGTTGGCTCAAGCGCAAATACTTTGGTAAACATAGTCAATATTTATCTAGATATAGACTCAGAACAATATTACTTCTAATTCTGCAACAAATATTCTTTATTGTAATATTTTATAATATCCAGGCATAGTATAGAAAATTTAACATGAAAAAGCAAAGATCAACAGCTTTAAAAAATATAAGCTAACATTAAATTTTAGCATTATTCTGCTTACATGATTGACTATAAACCAAAATAAATTGTGTTGTGCATGAACTCAAAAAGCATGATTCTAATGAATCAATGAAGATTTTGCCAAAAGTTTCTTTTTCTCTTTCTTCTTTTTAAAAAGAATAAAGAAACAAAAGCAAACTACAACATTTAATACACTGTACTTTTTCTGTGAGGCTCAGATACAGGTAAAGAGAAGTTAGTATATTTAATTTCACTGCTTAAGCCACTAAAGTTCACTGACTTATTCAGTAAGTAAGCTGATAGACTGTCTACGGATCTGCTTTCACATTGCTGGATGGAGTGCTGGATGGAGAATTAGCTGAGATGTTTGAATATAGCCTGGAAGTTAAAGAACCAGAAAATGTAGTGGTAAATATTAAAAGGTAAAAGGGTTGGAAAGCTGTATCGTTCGCTCTTCAATGACATACACTTAAAGAAACTGGGTAAACCTTATACAACAGACATAAATAAATGTAAATCCTTTAAATAATGGGCAACTTCGTAAGATTATGAAAAATCTCGCCATTTTCTCTAATAGCTCCCAGTGTTACATTTCACCCCTGGTTTAACAGGCATCTTCCCAGCCACTGTTCCAACCTGAGCTTCTCTCTAGATATTGGAAACATGTCCTATGCTTCAACCAAGTATCAGGTCTTCCTTATGATCTCACTTTCCATTTTCTAATATCTTCCTGGTTTAAAAAAAAAAAGCAGCTCTCAGAGCAGCTTTGGATTTCTTCTCGTAAGTGAAGTGAACAGCTTATCTCAGTTTCTTTTGCTTGATACAGTATAAATAATGGGCTTTCTGGGCTAGCTGGAAGCACATGCTGAAGTCTGTATGGTATGTACAGGCACCTCTGTAGTGTTTCTTATGTAACAGGTATCCGTGCCCTTTGCTGTATGGGAAAAAGGGTAACTGGTTTCATGTAGGTTGTACAGAAGTATGAGACAGAGTCAGAAACAGAACCTGTATCAACCACTGCCTTAACCACAAACAAAGCTCAGATATTACTGGAATTCCATGAAACTCGTGGAATGATAGAGTTTGGCAAATTGCAGCAAAAATCCTCTCACACAAGCCCTCTCCTCGCTCCCTTTCCTCCTCCTGTAATCTGCCAGCAAGGAAGAACACGGCTGCTGTTACTTTCAGTCTCTTAATCCCACTGATCTTTTTTTAGGATCTCTGTAAGACTCTTTGGTTTACTACTCAGGCTCCTTCCCATGATTCAGTACAACTTTGAAAGTGGTGTACTTAAAGAGTATTCCCCTCCAACAGCTATGAGTACAAAGCTACATGGGTGAAATGCAACAGAAACAATAAACAGTCCTAGTGTTACCACCTTTTCAGCATACCATGGTGTTATGGGCATAGAGAGCCTGTATGACACAGGTAGTCTACCTCATCCTGCCTCTTTCCTTATAAATACAAATTTATAATTGTTCACAAGGGTCAATAATAGTTTAGAAAAACAAAAAAAGGAAAACTGTGGATCCTTTTATATTAAAAAAAGCCCTCAACAAATATTAGAATCACAAGACTGAAAACATGGAAGTTTTTTTTATATCTTTACTGCATACCTTGTCTGAGTCATGGTTGATCATTTTGACGTCAAGTAAGGATTTGATGGTTTTTGTCAGTTCCTTCTCATTCATTTGTGTACTATCCTGAAGCTCTTTGTAACTGACAGTTTCACTGTTGTTGAAGGCAAGCAACACTGCCATTTGGTATGTAGTGACCATGGCTACGTAAGGTTTGCACAAATAATTCATTTTTACTTCACCTGTAATGACACAAGTACTATTTTATAAACTGATGGAACATGCTGAAAAGTCATCCCAAGTCTAACTACTAGAGCCGCTCGTATGTTTCCAGACATTCCATTCACCACTAAGTATGCATTTAACCCTTGAAATGGGAAGATGAAAACAGATGTTGTTTTATATAGAATGTGGTCTCCTACAAAAAACCCTCTATGAACACTAGGACAACAGTGTTTTCAAGAAAAAAAGGAAAACACAGTGTTGTAGTTGAATAATGTAATATAATTTACAGTAATAAAAAAGGTAAATTCCAAATAACCTCAATGCATTGCAATGCATAAACTTCAATTAGTAATAGCTTACACAGAATCACAGAATAGTGATTACAGGAAAGTTGTTCCAAGGAAAAATTTTAAAAAAAATATAAAAGATTTGTCCATTAAAATTTTTTCACAATATTCTCATACTCTTTAAATTCCACTGAAATAAAAAAAAAAAAAAGGAAAAGAAAAAAAGCACTGAAGAAAAAGCACTTGAAATAAAATACAATTGACTGATACTTAATAAGCTGAACTACAATTTTATACATCTATTCTAAGATGTTTTTTACACATATATTTCTATATAGTAAATATAAACTTAAGAAAATATATATATGTAGTTACTTAGATACTTACATATTTGAGTAAAAAAGTATAATATGCATTCTTAACATTATTTAATATTCAGCTAAGGGACATCTGATACTACAAAAACAATTCTAGGGCAATTGTTATTAACTCAGCAGTTCTGCAGTGTTGTTTTGTAGTTAAGAATGCACAACTCTAGTTTTAATAAATCACAGACAACATATGCAAGTTTACAAAACATAACTTTGGAAATACTAAGCAGTAAATATTAAATTAATTTATAATGCAAAATAAGTCAGTTGACTTCATATGCAACATAATGTTCCAATTCCAAAGTCTGTTGCCATTTGAAAAGGACTTTTAATGAGTAATTGTCAGTTGTATCGAGCATAAGTTTAGCAAAGCACTTATTTTTACCTGTACAAAGATAATGTAACCAAGTAAGCTTCCTTCCACTAAAATGCTGACTGTAAAATAATTCAAACTGCAAAACAAAATGAACTTCAGTTAGTCACACATATAACTGCTTACAATAGTTTATTATCACAGTACCACCCAAGTGAAGAAATAATGGGTTTATGTTCACCATATCGGATGCAGACACTGCAGATCAATCATTTTCCTTCAGAAGATGGGTGATGACTGAACACCAGTCATTACGTGAACTACTCGAACATATTAATATTAGCATATCACTTGATGGCTACATCAAAAAGATTGTCAACACATTCATACTCTCAAAGCATAAAATACCATAGTTAAAACATGTTCCAAAGTATCAACCCTACTGAATTTAAAATAATTTCTAGGAGGTTTTAGCTATCAATGTTGTTAGGATTTATTATTCTGTTCCTTCCTATTTCATATAAAAATAACTGTATTTTTATTTTTTCACCTTGGTGAAATCATTCTATATTCCATAGCTCGGACTTCCTATTTAAAATCAATTCAGAAAATCAATTTTACAGATTTATTTTTTTTAAATGACATCCTTCAAAAACCATAAACTTTTAGTTAACAGGTATTTCCCACAATCAGCTACACACTGACTTTCATGACGAATCTCATCTTACATTCCTGAACATATTTTTAGGGGGAATTCCAAAAGATCAAATTTGAAAGTGGGCACAGTTTTCACCATCTTCCAATTTGGGTTTGAGGCTAGACACAACTACACAGTTTGCAAACATCTCAGAATCAAGAAGTGATTACAGATCCTCAAACTTCTGTTGAAACCTTCCAAAACCTATTTTCACAAAGCAGCACACATTTATGATTTAGGAAGTAACATCTCAAAGTTCTGCTGACACCCAAAAATCGAAGCATCCCCTCAAAATCAGTGTTTTAAAAATCTTATATGCAAAACTAGCATTAGTAGTAATGCTAATTTTTTCCTTCTTTTCTTTAAGTTTACATGAATTTCTTGTCATTATGAGAAGTGCTATGTCAATCATTCTGGAAAGCATTTTTTTCTTGATATTTTAATTCTACAGAGACACACAAATACATAGCAGAACAGGAATATGAAAAAAAGTTACCTCTAAACAAGGAAAGGCCTTAAAAACAACTTAAAATTCCTCTCTTCTTTAAGAAACAAAGTTTTTGATTTGGGGCAAGTAAAAATTAGTTACGCGGTTTGAAATCTGGCAGTAAAGTGCACAAGTCTGGCTACTGTAAATGAGACCACTTTCCAGAAGACTCTAGGAATGCAATTCCTAGAAGATTCTTTCAAAGCTGTATTCATATATGTTTAAATGTCATTTTCACTAACAAAGAGTAAGAGAAGAAAGGCCATAAATGACCTGTGGACTGTAATAAGAAAAATCAAATGTACAGAGAAGCAGCAAAATCATGTTATTCTCGTATTACATATAATCCATCAATCCTGCCACCCCAAAAACTAGCAAGCAATGGAGAGAGAATGTGGAAAAAGCCCTAGGAAATGAAAGGAAGCACTGAATTTTGAAGAACAATTAAAGATATTCCAGAATGTTTAAAAAAAAACTTTTGAAGGCATAGCTTCCAGCTTACTTATTCTGTGGGCTAAGCTGATGCAGAAAAGTTACTCTGACATGAAGGAAAAGAAGAATTTCTCCAAAAACTAAAGTGGAAGTTTATGGGAAGGCTTGTGAAAAATCAAAATTTTATTTTAACATATGTAATAAGAGCTTGATCATTTTGCTTGTAAGAAGAAATATAAAAATGGGGATTTTTAGTAGCTACAGCATTCTCTTGAATGTCCTCTGAAAAATAACTGAAATTTGGTTGAAAATCCAACAGAAAAATTAAAATATAAATCTGACCTTAATCCTACATATTAGCCTATAGCCAAGAGGAACAAACCAGACTGCATATATTGGCACGTGCCTCCTAAACCTTACTTTTAGTATTTAAGCTTTTTTTTTTTTTTTAAGAAAAAAAAAAAATCAGAAATTTTGCTCTTATACTTCCTATCCGAAAGAAACAAGAAAGCGTGGCTTGCAGATTAATCCTAGTTTAAGGTCTAACTACTTTCTGGCAATGAGAAAAACTTAAGCGTATTCAAAGAACCTTTCCTTAAAATGGGATCAAACCTCCCTAAACCCCATGTAGCCAACACCACGTACACATCAATTCAGCTTACCCTGATTTGGTCTGGCAACTCTGATTAACATCGAAGGAAAATACAAAAAGGCGGACTTCTGACCTCTTTAAGAATCAGGTGTTTCTGATTCACCCACAAGCTTATATAATATGAAAAACAGCATTTGTATACCATTCAAACAAATATATATTTATAGGAAGCTCTGGCAGTCTCAGAGCCTGAAAAAGCTGCTAAACAGTCAATTTTTCAAAGACTCCCCCAAGGTCATGTTCTGTTTCCTCAGTGAATTATAAGTATAATTTAGAACATTAATTCTAGCTAGGTCATACATGAATAAGTTTACTTCTTTAAACTGGCAAAACAGTGAAGTTAGGCAAGCAACCTAGACTCTGAGCTGCTTCTGATACACAAGTCCATAACAATTTTCCAACTGAGGCACAAGTGACAATACTATTTTAAGCCCACAAAGAAAAGCAAAATGTCAGTCACCCACTTTATGTGGATCCCATAGTACTGGTTGGAAAATATTATATTGCTAAAACCAAGTGCCACTTAATGCAGCATAAATAAAAGAAGAATAAATACTTCTAATACTTAGTAGTAATACATGAAAAAGCTCCTTCACCACAGAAACATACGTGTGCCATTATAATTTACATCAGATAGCAATTTAAGGTATAAAAACTGCTTTAAAAACCTGTTATGTCCAATAATATGAATTTTTTTATTGCCTAAAATGTACTTGACCATTAAATACACTTTAGCAAAGATCAACACAGATATCCTGTATTTTAACACAAACATTGTACAGGTAACGTTTAGAACACAGTAATATAATCAAAAGTAATAAAGTACTCCGCCTCTGTAAAGCAGAAATAATCACATAAAAAGAGAATATTTGGCCAAAGTAAAACCTTTACTGCTTTGAGAATTCGTAAAATTAGCTTTAAACAAGTTTGCACAAAACCTGATTTTGAATGGTTCCTATGAAATACAGGACAAGAAACCTGTATCTGCATTTTAATCTGCTATTAAATCTGTTCAGATTTCATATTAGAAACGAAATCTTCTTTTATCTAAATATTAGGAATTGGTTTTAAAGCTAGGAATCAATGCAGTTCATTTGATTGTATTTATTAGTATCTCCCTCATCAATCACAAGTTGTAGAAGACAGATGTAAAAAATAAAGAAAAGCTATGCAAATACATATATAAATTCAGTATGTCATTTGGGTAACCCTTCCAAATTTCTTATGGACTGGAAACAGGATGGTCTTTTATTTGGAGTTATTTTACATTTTCCAGATGTTTACAAGCCTCCTACTAACCTACCATCTGTACACTTTTTTCCAGTTCCTGAGGAATTGCAAACGTAGAAGAAGGAGCCTGAGTTAGAGGCCACGCACCAGCCTAAAGGTATTGGGGAAAAATAAAAGCATTAACATTTTCATTTAACAAACACATTAAGAAAAAATAACACTATTAAAGAGGATATGTTATAATATTAAGCTGTAAGACATTCAATTTACAACAGAACTTCTACTGCTCCTTATGCATGCCCCACAGAGGTATTAATTCATGACAAGAACACAAGGCATTTTACATCACTATTGTTTAGTGTGCTAGTGGGTTAATTTTAAAAACAAAGACTAGGAAAATAAATTATTCTACAATGATCACAAGGTGTCAGTTTCCGTATGAGAAGTATTCATAGTTAGAAAAATTGTTCACTTATCAAAACATAAAAATTAAATACAAATAACTCAGTAGTAATAAACATACATTAGTACCTGTAGAACATATATCTGAAAACTAATTCCCAAATCTATAATCGTGTCCTGGTTTTTGATAAAGTTGTTGAATTTATTGTTGAGATCAGCGCTAACACTCATGTCTGTATACATTCGATGGAGCTTGCTGGTAAATTCATAACCACAGGCTTGCTGTGAAGAAATATTGTAACAGGTTTCACACTGAACACAGTACTTATATAAATTATGCACATTCACTACTAAAATATGAAAAACTAGTCAACAAAAGTGTTCTTATAATATTTACAGAGAACGCTAGTTACAATAGAAAACTAACATGAAAGAAAATGATCAGATTTATCTTAGTTTCACTTTCTATACTTTGATTTATATGAATGATGTTATTTTATAAAGTTGAAAGACAGAGCTAGTTTTTGAAACTCCTCAGTACTTTTAGAATGTAAATATGAATTTTTTTAACACACTTGATAAAACTACCCAAAACTTCATAAAAATCTCAAACGCTTAGGTGATATTTGGCCATACATCTTTTATAGACTACCAAGAAACTGGTCTTTCATTTCAGCTACTGGAAACAGGATCTACTGATTGCTTAGTTAACTCTGGCACCCTCTGCTGCTCCCCCTCAACATTACATACTCCTATGTTAGCTTAGAAGAATATTACATTACCTTTAGTTTATTAATCATGGCTTCTTCAGAATCCATAGACATAGACAAACCATGAATTAATCTTTTTGCCAACATTCTGGCATAGAACTGCATGAAAAAAATCACATATGAGTTTTTTTAAATGCATAACCACATCCTTCAAGTATACTTAAATGTACCATTTTAACATTTATTGAATCAGAAGTTACCTTTTGGAACACATCTTTGTCATCAATGTATTTGAAAACAGTAATGAAACTTGTAAGTTTGTCTTCTACTTCATTTTCTGTCATTCCTTTTGCTGATTTCTTCAACAAGTTGTCACAGTACTTGGCCAGCTCAAGTTAAAAAAAAGAAAAAACAAACCCAAACCTACTTGTCAAGCTTGAGAACAAATGTACGCCAAGGTATTCCAAACTTCTACACAAAAGTTAAAGCATGAAATAAGTCACAGTCTACAGTCGCGTGTTCTGTTACAAAGGCTGTATTCATAGGTAAACAATACATACTATATCCACAGAAAAAACAAATCCTATATAAAAAATTACAGCTGCACTAATTTTGCACACCCACAAATTGTGCGTGCAGGTTAAGTTATTTATTGCTACTGAAATACACACCTGAGGCTGACTCAGTGTAAGAAATGGATATTCATGTGATGGACCCTGTGCCAATTCATTTGACAGTTATAAAAATGTATTGTATTATTACTTTCTACAATAATACATATCACTTACCAACTCAGGTGCTTTGCAGATCGACTTGGGCTCCCTATAGTTAACTACTGATGTCAAAGCCTACATAGGAACATAGAGCAAAGAGAAAAAATATTAGTGACTTAAAACTTTTTCTTCATGAAATTTGAAGAAATCAAAAAGCGATCAGGGCAAAGACAATCCGAGACCCTATAAAACTGAACTACACCAAAGGGGATCAAAAAAGAAACAATGAATAAAAGGGATTGAATTACTGCTCTGTGAGAATTTGTGTGTTGAACATTTTTAAGCTGAGATTTAAGTAAAAGTGGAAAGAGTAGAGGAACAGAAGTTAATTGCAGAAAACAGGAGAACAAATTAAGTTCTCATCAGAAACTTAAATGTAAAAGTATGAAGATTTTGGTATACAGCAATATGTATGGTCCAAAAGTACGGACGGAAAGACACTGAGGAATAATTGCCGATAAAGCAGATGTGAGCAGCAGCACATCACCAGCAGCTTACATCAACAGCATGTATCTTGAGCTGAAAAACATACATGCTATGCTCACAACAAGTAAGAAAGGAAAGACCTTTTGGTTGTTGTTTTTTTTGACAGACTAAAGGGGAGAAAAATAGTGTTGAAAGCAAAAATTCAAAGCGGTGCGGTACAAAAAGTATGGTAGCTGAAGAAAACATGAATATGATGAAAAAGAAAAGGAAGGAGATAATGGCAGTTTAGAATTGGAAATCGTAAACAAAGATATCAGAATCATCAAGATTAGCTTCAAACTACATATTACATTTAAATTAACATTTTAAACTAATACTGAAGCAAAAATATTGCATCACCGCAGTTCCTAGGAATTATAGTTTCTTCTATGGAAGGAAAACATTATTATTATTTTAATAAAGAAGAACTAACACGCAACTCTCTTGTACAATGCCTCGACGTTCCAATAGTTGATATAGGTCCCTAGAAGCCCTGTGAAAAAGGAATGCATGACTTGACAAGAAATATGAAACTCAGAAGCTTAGAGCACTCTTTTGTAATAATACTGGAGGCAACAATAGCAGTTTTGATATCCAGCATGAAAAATTGACAGCAGATTAAGATTTTAAGTATTTATTGTAATAAAGACCACTGAAGTGAAGAATTGATGTATTTAAGGAAAAAGTACATTGCCTATGTGCCACCAAACTAGTGGTCAATCTCATATTACGCCGCCTTCTGGTACATGACATTAATTGCAATCGAGACAGAAATGTATTAGGGTACTGAAATAAGCATTTGTTTTAAAATACTAAATAATTATTTTCTCAATATCACAAATACAAATGGGTAACTACTATTGATATTTTTACTGGTATCTTCATCACTATGTCTTTCCAGATTAACCTTGGCTGAAAACTATCAAAGCTTAGACTATGACCCTAACTACAAACTGCAATTACTGTAAACACCACAAAAGAGCAATGAAACATAGGCATGCATCCTGCCACAGGAAATTATAGATAGGAAAGTAGTAAGTGCACTCTTGAGGAAAAAGATACAAGAATATATGGGAAAGAGTGGGAAATTAACAAATGCATTAGATAAAACATTCTACTTTTTTGAGGAGGAACCACTCAATCTCTGCATGTTTTGCAGAATTTATTAATAACAATAATAACAATAATAAAGTTAACTATAATTTTATTATTATTATAACTGTTATTATTAAAACATTAGAACTTATCTTAAATACCTTCATGGCTATGCACTTCAAATAAAAAAGAAGCAAGCCTCTTTCCCTAAACGGGTTTATTTAACTCCAAGTGCAGTTGTCTCCTGGAAAAAGTTATCTATTGTGACAGTGACTGAAGTAACATAAGTTGTCAGATATTCTTTGTAGTCAACTTGAAAATTCTAAACAAAGCTCACATTTTGTTTTCAATACTTTTTTACTTAAGTAAAAGTTACCTTGTCAAGGGCACTCATAAAGTGTTGATCACCATTCAAAACAGTGTTGATGAGCTGAACAAATTTACTATGTACTTCCAAAACTGACTCCACAAACTGAGTTGGCATCTAAAAAGGTACATAAAACAAAAAGTGAGCTAATAAGAAAAGTAGTATTATCTAAACACAAGCATATCTAAATTAGTTGTACATTTTTTCCCAATTACTCTTTTTGATAAAAGTTAAAATCATAGTGATTTAGTCTTTGAGAGGATTGATTCTGTATTGGTGTACTCTTACACTACTGTGCTTGAGCATGTTTTGGAAATAAAAAGTCTATGGCTACATTTACAGTCCTGCTATCAACCATAGATTTGTCTCTACACTGCTCTCATGTTGTGTAATCTTTCCCATCATACCCTAAAATTCTTTATTAGCCCTTTAAAAAATCATTAATGCTAACATGCAACTACAGCAATCAAGCCAGAAAGCTACTGAAAAATAAACTGCTGCTTCTCCTATACACTGACTTCAGAGACAGAAAATCTGGATGAACCCTTTGAATTTTCCTATGTAGGACTGTTACTGATCAAATTTGATGCACTACATTTTAGTGCAATGTTTTGTATGGAAATTACTAATATGAATTAGAGCAGTCCCTACGCAGACAAGCTGGCAGGCAGCAACACAAGAGTGTGCAATGCACTGGCTGTACCACACAATTCCCCACGTGCATTCTCAGGTCACACATTAAAAATGTTTTGAGGACAAAGTGGAGCAAGTATTTCACATTTTGAGTTTATCTACGAAAGGCTGTGAATTTTCATCACCCTCATGGCTCTGTATTCATTCCCCTGTGTAGACACTATTAGTCTGAAAGAATAAGCTCAATAAACTTACAAATAATTTGAAAGCAAACTATACTGCTAAAGACTTCAGTCCTTTTTCAGTACACACACGGGAGATGTGGAAGAGTAAGCACTCCTGCGCAGTCAATACAAGAGTGAACTTACAACAGTTTGTATCTCTGTGTTATTATAGACAGAAACACTGGGTGGCTAAAGTCACCATCCTAAAGAGAGCACAGATCTAGACAGGAAGATGTATACACGTACAAATATATTGCCAAATGAAAGCTTTCTTGCTTGTTTGTTTCTGAACAGCAATGCTAGAGGAACAAAAATGGAATTGAGTAATTTAAATACACGTGAACTGAGAAAAGTTCAACACATAGTAACATAATTAAGTTACTGTGTTTTCAGAAATTACATGAAAATATGAGACTACAAAGCTATTAGTGAAAAACAGCACACTGAAATCAGGACAGGATGTCAAGTCTTTACAAACAACATACAATTAAACTAAATGGAATCATTGGTTCCTAACGTACCAGAACAGCAAATGCCACTAACTTAGAGAAATTCAGGAAAAAAATACATACATGGAACAAAAGGACCTACTTGCCATGACAGCATTAAACAAACAACAATGAGAAATATCTAGCTGTAGTTGTTTCTGGGTAGATCACAACAATCAACTCTCAGGATAGATATGTGTTGCACAGCTAAGCGTGCTGATCAGAAGTTACAATTTATCCATAACATTCCAAACCAATTTCATATAGACAAAACAAAAAACAGAATAGACTAAAAAGAAAAGGGTAAACATTTCATCAGAAATGGTAATCAAATAGGTAATTTCAGCTGCCTGAGGAAACTCACATTTTCCTGAGAAAGATTGCTGGTTGCTCTAAGGCCCTCATCATGGATATGGTTTTGTAGTTCCTGAATCATATGAGGTAAACCACTTGACACAGCACGAAGTAGAGTATACATATTTGCCATGTCTGTAACAGAGATACATTTTTATAGAATATGCTTAGAAACACTAAAAATCAACACTTAATATAGTATCATAATTTCACGCAGAACTTTCAAAGACTGAAACAAGACCAACTTTTGAAAAAAAATATTTAACATATACTGGATCACTGACAAAAGAAAAAAAGGAAAGGGTAGGACTAATGTCAGTATTTACTGAGTACTCCCATTGTGACTACCTCACTCTTTCAATACTGCTTATTTAGGAGAGACCCCAACAGGAGAGGTGGGCTAGTATGGAAAATTATTGTGTCAGTTTATTTTAATCCTTGGCCTCCCTATATCTCCCTTAGCAGCAGCTGACTAAAATCAGTGTAGATATCTTCCTGACTTTTTGTTATCATCCAGTGGTGCTAGAAAAGCTGTAAATAAGCAACTGCTATTTCTACAATTTTTTTTTTTTTTTTTTTTTTTTTTTTTTTTCAAAAAAAGGATTCAAGCTCTGACCAAATTTGCAAAACTCTCTGGAAACGGAACATTATTAGACACAATTTGAGTTTGACTGTGAAAAATAATTTGTTTCACATAATAGATACCATCTTCCATGCAAGAATAAGCATTCTTTCAAGGATAAGAGGCACGTAGTCATCAGGAAGCATAATTTTTTTTAGTCAGGCAAGGAATATAACTATAAGACCATCTGCCTCTGTAAAAAGGACTTGGGAAGAGAGGTCACAAGAGATTCAGGACAATAGAAAGTGGCTATGAAATGAAGCCAAAATATTTTATAATCCTGACCTGTCAAATGATGATGAAAAATCTGTAAAGACAGAGCCATTGGTTTACAAATGAAAACACAAGCATAAAATATGATCAGCTCTACAGGACACAGGACTTCAGTGTGTTTTTAAGCCGACTAAGACAAGGAAAGAGAAAGAGTATTGGCTGAAAGAAGTGTTGTTAACAGTAAAAAGAAGGTTTTGACTATATATTTGGAAGGATGAAAATGAATTACATGCTAAAAGAAAAATATCATTCAGGGTTTAATTGGGCTTTCTAGATAAGTAACATATATTAGTCAAAAATGCTTAGACGCACAGAAGGTCGCTAAATAGAGATAGTAAATTGCAATGCTACATGAACAAACCAAAAACCACTTCACATTTTTTGTGACCATTGAGACTTACCACTTCTTTTCTCTTGTCTGATAATATTGTGACACTCTGCATGTAGAAACTGCAAGTGATCAGCTACCATTCTCTGTTGGCATTCATGAATCACTTTGCCATATGAGCTGGGATGCAAGTATTTCCGACATCGCATTTCTTCATCTTTTAACCTACCTAAAACCTACAGACAAGTTTTTAAACTGAGAGCTGATGAAATACTAACCACCAATATAAAGCCATGAATATACAATAGTATATGTATGTAGTATGAGAGACACAAATAAGTAACAAAGTTAAAAAAGAACTTGTCCGGGATGCTGAAAAATTAAAATTAAAATTTGCTCCTTTGAATCAAGCTGTTGCTGAATTAATATAATCTTCTACTCGGAGTACTGACTAGGCTCAGTCACTACTAGATATCTAATAGCACTCCATAGTTCTCAAAATTTTTTCTTCCCTTCGACTTTGTGACCAGTCTCCCCCAATTTCTCCTACCACACTTCTTATTCCTTCTTAAGAAGTTTTACCACAATACCTAATTATATGACTATAAGAATCACTTTACTGTTCCAAAGCCATCTGCTTGTACGTAAACATCGGCTCAAAAGGTATAGGTGTATATCTGAGCTATTAAGAAAAGCTCTCTTTATAACTTCAATGAAGGAAATAGGCATTATCATCCAAAAAGTCATATGAATACTGACATAAAAGTACTTATATCCAGTGACTACAGGGGAAGCCTAGGGAGAGTACTGCAGCTGCAGACTGCTAATGATAGACAAAATGAATCTGCATTTCTTTGGGTCTAATTGAAGTCTTAGCTTGTCCCTGAATCTCTCCTCGGGACAAGGTGACCATTAGCTTACGTGCAACCATTAGCTTATGCTCCTGATGGTTAACAGCAATCTCAAAGCCTTCTCCTCAACTCTTCTACCTTGTTAGTGTGGACAGTATAGCACTGGGGACTGACTCCTAGTCTTGTATTCATCTCTGCTTTCTCAAGCAAGATATAAGAATTACAAGCAATTTAACCACAACCTGACTTTGTACACAACAAAGCAAAACAAAAGAAAATCCACCTCAGTAATATTGCTAAAACTCTCATCTTATGCTACTACAAATAGAAGGAACATAAGGAAGTAAGGAAGCAATACTGATCAACCCAATACGTGTTTCGGTTTTTGTCCTTTTTTGACAGTCCATCCATAGACAAGATTTGTAGTTTATATTCAGATTGACCATGCCACTACAAAAGCATAGTTTAAACTGCGTGAAAGCATACAACAAAGAACAACTATGGGAACTGTACAGGAAAATGCGTATCATCAGTAAACTGATAATATTAGATTTTACTTATTGCATGTGTACAGAAGAATCTCTTACCTTCTCCATGTATTGTGAGCAATTTGACTCTTGCAATAAATTTGAAGCTTCTTGTTTATAATACTCCCCTGTTTCATTCAGAAAAGGACACTCAAAAATTTCCTGATAAAACTAAAAGGGAGATTTTTTTTTTAAAGGACAAATAATAC
Organism: Ibidorhyncha struthersii; assembly: GCA_013398815.1. Lineage (NCBI taxonomy): Eukaryota > Metazoa > Chordata > Aves > Charadriiformes > Charadriidae > Ibidorhyncha > Ibidorhyncha struthersii. Next base: position 1,115,023 of record VZSZ01002215.1, read on the forward strand.
AGATACTAGATTAACATTAAAAATTGAAAACACAGATCAGAAATGTGTATCTACCTTTAGGGGGAATTTTTTCTTATACTGTTCAACATGAACAAAGGAGTTAATAACCCCATGGATTACTTTCTGGTTTGGGTCTTCTCCACAGCGATCACTGAAATAGGCAAAGCAAACATTCATGAGAATGTAGGTATCTAGTGCAACTCATCTGATAGTCAAATTGAATAATGTTGGATGAAAACATTTTCCAGTAAATTCCTCTGCTTAGATTGGCAAAATTGAAGATTAATCTTAAAATAAAAATGCACTCTTCTTTCTCTCCTATACATTTAAATTGTTGAGATAGCAATTCATAAATTATTCAAAAGCATTCGCAGGTCATGAAATTTCCAAGTGTTTGCTAAGGATATAAGTATTCCAAATTGCATACTCTAAGGCAAGTACTTTAAAAGTTACAGCAAGTTCCATCTTGTATCTGTAGCCTTTATCAAATTGACTACCCTTCATGCTCCTGCCCCTGCCAAAAAAATAGTTTTTGCCAACATCACACCAAGAGGCATGCTATTTTCTTTTCTGAATATGTACTATTCAGCATGTAGATGTCAAGTGGAACAAATAATATACTTGGCATGTCATCACAACTTTTAATCATACATTGGAAAAGGAAAATCTCACATTTTCGCATCAAGATTGTCCCTTCAAATGAGCGAGTTCAACTGAAGAAAATACTATCTTTAGTCCCATTCCATTGAAAACAAAAGTAATTAAAACAAGTGCTTTGCATGCTAAAGACATTAGTGTTCACTCCTTCGCAAAGATTGGAAATAACAGACTCACACTCAGAGCAGCAGAGACTTTCTTAAAACAAACTGTTCTAAAAAAGACCGCCTTTCACGTACAATTTACCAAGAAGTACAAAATATTCTGTAATTCCTAAGGTGTTAAATAGGAGTAAAATATGATTCATAAAAGTATATTTACACTTAAGCATCAGCAGCTGTAATTTCAAAGGATTTAATTTTTTAAAATACATATGTACACATATATACACGTATATAGAATAAGAACTTTTACTTTACCCAGACTGCACTGAAAATATAAAATGAGTTCTCTGATAGAAACTTATGTTGGTATACAAGAGTCATTTACATGAGTCATTTAAAAAATTAAAAGGGAAACAAAAAAAGTAAAACCCACAAAAATACTTCAAACCCAAACATTACCATATACCAGTCTAGGCTAGGGTAGAACAGGGGAGAAATAATTTTGCTAATTTCATTAATTTTGTTTTGGAATTGATAAAAACTCCAGAGGGTGTCCATAAGCTAGGGAGGTTTACCAGGACAGCCACACCAGCAGTTGTCATATTACAGACACCAGACCATACTCATATGTTCACAACACTTAATTATGTGTATTGCTTTTAAATACTCCTGTGACCTAAGGTCTGAAAACTTAAGCTCATGATGGGTGGAAAGAAACAGGTCTCTAACAGATTACAAGCAGTCTATGGTTTATGCAGCTTCATCACCCGTTACAAATGGAGCAGTCACCCATTAGGTCAGCTCAGCAGAGATGGTCTGATTTTTTTTTTCCCCTGGGAAACAGGAAGGTTTCCTCTAGTTCTGGTAGTCAACCCAATGGAATAAATCTGAGTTTGGGTACATGTAATCACACCCTGCATTCTTGCCAACATCCCTCTGCTGGGTCTGGTTATATGATGGCAGCAGCAGCAGCATGTCACAGAAGGGAAGAAGGGTCACACCACACCAGGGCCTGGACCCAGCTCTATCCTGGAGGGGCCCAGGACCATGGTAAGCTGCTGGATGCATGCAGCCTGTGAACACAGCACCATGTCATGGTGTGCAGGAAGCTATATAACTAAAAGTTAAGCATATCACAAAGCAGGGCTCTGTCAAGAAACAGTCCAGTCCACCTCTAACACGTGGGGTTCTGGACCTGGAAAGATACTTGTGACACAAACACAAGAAGCATTACTGTAGTAACAGATGAAGTCCTAGCTCCGCTCTGCTCAGTTCACACGCCACTTCACAGACCTTAACCCCACGCAGATGCGGGAAGAGAGGGGGCAGCAAAGGTGAGGCCCAGGGGATTCAAAGATCAGTGTATCATGAGGAAAAAGCTGTAAAAGTACAGCAGGCAGATGCACCATGGAAGAGCTGCAAGGAAGGAGATAGGCTTTTGAAGCAGAGGCCAGAGGGCATGAAGGTGATAGACGAGAAGGAACACAACGTGGAACCAGCCTTGCCTGCTTTTGGGTAGATGGTAGTACATAACAAAGAGAAAGAATTTAAATCTGCTTCTGAATATGGAGGCAGTGAGGATGCGGTTGCTGATCAAACGACAAGTTCGGAACAACTGCCAGGATCATGTAAGCATTTTTATTTATTTATTTTAACAGAAGCCCACTCTCCCCATTTTGGCCCCACACTTGCAGAATTTTTAGTAGCTTAACTTGGGTTTCCTCAGTGGGTGAGTATTCATAGAATCATAGAACCATTTGGGTTGGAAGGGACCTTAAAGATCACCTAGTTCCAATCCCCCTGCCATAGGCAGGGACACCTCCCACTAGACAAGGTTGCTCAAAGCCCTGACTAAACTGGCCTTGAACACTTCCAGGGATGGGGCCTCACCACCCGCAGAGTGAAGAATTTCTTTCTTATGTCTAAATCTACCCTCTCCTATTTTAAAGTCATTACCCTTGTCCTATCACTACATGTCCTTGTAAAAAGTCCCTCTCTAGCTTTCTTGTAGGCCCCTTTAGGTACTGGAAGGCTGCTACAAGGTGTCCCCAGAGCCTTCTCTTTCTCCATGTTGAACAACCCCAACTCTCCCCATCTGTCTTCACAGGAGAGGTATTATACATTTACAGCAAAATTGTCACAAAATTTAATGACAGAACTGTGTTACGAACTTCATCGTGAACCTATGTGAAAAGCTACACTATTTCCAAGATAAATAATATGCGTCACAGAACTATCATTCTTTCCACTTTGGCAGCGTCTTCAGGTTTTATTTACACCAATGGCACTCCACTCCCAAGAATTTGTAACACAAATGGCCAGTTTCAACAAAATTTGACAGAAGTTACAGAAGTTTCAAGGAAGATTTTCTTGGAAGTTGCAGTAGTAAGAGTACCTGCCAAACTAAAATAAAGAGAAATTGGTGACCCCACCAAGGTGGAAGTCTATTAAGTGCATACTTTCCTTCTTGGCAGTTACCAGCAAGCAATATGGATGCATACAGCTACAGAGCAGCTGCTGCACGGTTTGAAGCTGGGATATCACAGGATATCTTGGGAGGGTAGAAGGGAATGATGATGTTTGGTTGGCAATCTGGACAAAAAAAAGTAAAGCACTAGAAACACAAGTTTCACTAATTCTGATGATGATGAGTTTCTTTTTTCAACAGAAATGGAGAAAACTACAAAACAAGCTCAAGGACATTGTGCTGTTTTATATTAACTCCATCTTGTTCCTATCTTAAGACTAAAGCTAACATTGGAAGTTTAAACATGTATTGTACAGTGTACTACTATAGCCCCATAGAACATATTTAAAGTTTAAGGTACAATAATAAATACTGTATTCTTTTGAATGATGGAATTTTCTTTTAAAGAAGAGCTCTGCTGCGTCAGACCTATGGTCTATCAAGAGCAATTAACTACAGAATTCACAATGAACTAGAAGAGTCTGTCTCGAACACTTTAAAAAAAGTTATTAACTTCCAATAGCTTTCCTTTCAAACAAATGGTATAAATAATGTATCAGCTCAGACAGGAATAGGTTCAGTTAGTTAGAAAGTGTTAGTTATCTTTAGTAAAGAAGCCTCTCCTGGTTAGTCTGTACTAATCACACTGTCATTTGAGATAGCACCTGAATAATTTCCAAATTATTTCTGTTTAAGAATTTCATAGATGAATTTTCTCACAATTCGAGATCTTGTCGGCTTCCTGTTGTGTTGAAACAAAAATGCGTAAGTTGATATTCAGCTTGCCTTGTAGGAGGAGTGCTTGGGCTAGAGGGAGGGGGAAGAAAGTGTGTTATATTCAGAACTCTATATTAAGAGGCGTGTAGTCAGACAAGACAGGCTTAAGTGATTTAACAATTCTCTGCCATTCAAGGGAGCTAATCCTGCTCCCTTTTGCTCAGTCACAGGCCTCTCTCTCTCTCTCTTGCATTGCTTTGGCACTCATCTAACTCTTTGCTGAACTGACTCATTATGCCAATCTGGAGAAATACTAGCCAAGATGGTTTTCTGTCATATTAGCAGTTGAGTTGGTTCACTAAGGGACTAGATGAGCACCATATTCAGTACAAGAAAGGTAGTATAGCACAGCCTTGCTCCTTTTTGGCATCAGCAAACTCTTAGATCAGTTTAGCCATCTTGTTCAGCTGAACCACAAGTCACTACTTGTACTTCTTTATTTTTCATGTGCCAAAAAAGTTTATTGTTAATTTTAATGTATAGTGTATTGCACAAGTTTATACCTTCTAAAAATTAGATGTGCTAAAGAGTTTAGTCAGAAGCCTTTTTAAAATTCCAGTTAAATACATTGATAAAGTGAAGCCTGAAAGGAAAATTTGTGGCTCTGCTCCCCCTACCTTTTTCATTACAGTAATAAACGTACTTTCATATGCAACTAGTTGCCTACAATGTTGGTTATCAACTCCACATATCATTGGATACTATGCAAAATCTTCTGGTTATAAGAAGTTCAACTGTCCCATCTATTTAAATTTTAATTATTTTGTAAAAGATTTTAGTAAATTGAACCATGCACACACTTAAGTACTACACCTAAGAAGGCATCTAATCAAGGTTTCTAAGTATATACATGTATTAGTAATTTTATTGAAATTTTTTAGGCAATAAACTTCTCATGCATATTCTTGCACCTCTGATAGATGTAACTTATTGATATCCATTTCTTCAAAGACATTGCTTAATCCCTGAATGGCTGAACTCAATGCTAAAAGACATTTAACAGCTGTTTGCAGCAAAGTCTTTAAAATTGCCTCTTACAAACTGTATTGACCACTGGAATCAGAGCAAAGAACAGCAACAAGCCTATAGTTACATGCAAAAGCCATCCTCAGAATACCCATAGCAAGCCCAACATTTCACGATACCAGGAAGAACAGCTATAGTAAGTTCTCTCCTCTCTTATACAGTTCATTATATCACAGGCAGATCACAAAGTGGCTAAAACAAACTTAATATGAAATATTAGATGTGTATTTTGAGAAACAGAGTTGAATTAATTTCTTTGAGATCCCACAGAAAAAACCTGAATAACAGAGGGGAAAAAACACAGACCGACCCAACCGTTAGAGACAATGACTCAGGTTTTATTTAAAACTTTCCAAATGGTTTAATAACAAATAACATCAACGTGTTACAGTCTCAAGATCTAATGCCCCACGGAGCCAGTGACAGTCTTGATCTAAATACCCTTGTGAGGTCTACAGTCAGCCTCAATGTATATACATACTGTTACTTTTAAGAGGCATCAGATGTCTGTTGAAAAAGGTTTTAACACAGATTGCCACTCCCACCCACCAGTGAAATATACAGATTGACTAAAACAAGTCTTCAGTGTTACTGTGCTTAATTTAACAATGCAGAATCTTCTTCACCATAAATTAAGGGATCTTCATTTAGTAAAAATAAATTGTTATAGTAAACATATGGATACTGGTTACATAGGAAGCATGGTTCAGTAACTGAAAGCAAATAAATATTTCCCGGCTTCAGAAATACCATCAGAGAGGGACATCATGTCAGTTACTTAGTCATCAAAAATGTAATTCAGGAAGGAAAAATAAAATTACAATATTAAAACCAGGTTTTAATGCCTTATAAATCTAGCTTTTTTTCTGACTAAGTGCATGTCCAAGGAACCTCAATCAGCCAAATTACCTCACTCTCACTTTACCTACACTAGCCTGGTCACCTGAGTCAGCCATGCAATCACTTTAAAAAAAACCCAGTCATTAGGCAACTCCAGAGCTCCCCTAAACAGCAGTAGAAGCGTAGAAACTGACGGAACTTACAACTACACACAAGGTCTGTAGTATATTTCAAAATTTCTGTTTATTCATAAATAAAAAGATCCTTTAGGAGTTAAATAGCATAAAGATTTTAAATCAAAACCTAAAAAGCCCCAAGCCCTGTAACTACCAGGGTCTTTGTTTAAAGTGCAAAAAAATAATTTTTCCCATTGCATTCAAGTAAAACACCAAGAATGTTAAGTGAAGTCACTCATCTGAACAACAGAAACTTCCTGGCAGCTAAGCAAGAATTGTTCTGGATCCCATACAAAACAACATAGCTTTTCTCTTTGGCAAATCTTTGCATAAGTCCTAGTCCTTAACTTTACTGACAGCACAGAAGTTATAAGCAGTCAGTATCAGATGGAGAAAAAGGCAAAAGGCATCCTATGGGGCCTGGAGAATTACTCTTAACTACTCCCCAATCCCACTGATAAGAAGGGTTGCTGAAACAGAGAAGATCACTACCCTTGGGTTACAGTGAACTAACTATTTTCTTTTCAGAGTCTTTTTCTACGCATGCAAACCACAAATACGTAGCTACAATGAGAAAAGCTGATAGAACATGGTCACCACCTAAGAAGCTGCCTCATAAAAGAATTTGGTCAAAGTCCCCAGGCTTTTCAAAGTAAAAAGTGCAATACCCCCACATTGTGTAAAAGCAAATAATAATAAAGTACTCACTTTTTTATTTCTCGGAGGAGCATCCGAATAAGGATGGCCTGCAGTGGCTCAATCATTAATTTTCTCCACATATCAAGAGCTAGCTGTCAGGACACAACACAAGTTTACATCAATAAAGAATAAAATAAATTAAAAAACCCCAAACCCAAAACAAAACCAAAGATGACAGAATTCCCCAGTCAGGATTTTAAGAATCAAACTGTTAGATACCCTCTTTCTCCTTTTTAAATTCTTTTGTTTCCCCCCCATTTGGCAATATATTATTATTTTATCATTTTTCTTCTACAACATCTGACTGCATTCAGAAGAAGATCACACAGATCTGCATACTAGCAGTGTCAGACAGAATTTCTAGAAAGGCAGCGTCTGGATGCATGGTTCCCAGTCTGCATGCTTCCTACACATCTAATAGGACTGATTTATTCCTTGGTTCCACTCTATCAAGGATTCTCAGATCCACATGAGGACCCTAAGCAAGTGGGTTATGAGGACAAGTTTTGAGTACATAGAACATCTACACAGTAATAGGTAGGTAACATGCCTTTCTATCTGAAGTGTTTGAATGCGTAGACACTGGTATTTCTAAAAATGATAGCAAAATAAGCCTCGGCTGACAAAAGAGAATGAATCTTGACCAATGGGATCAGAGTCAAAGACATACAACCCTTGTATCCAACACACAGAGAGCATCTCCAAACTAAGATGCATACAGCTTAAGCAAAGTCACTGGCAAGCTAATATTTGACTTAAATGGAATTCAAATAAGGTCACCCGATTCCTAATATATCATTAGAGGGATCAGTCAAATGGACCTAAATATCTCAAACTCTCATAGGTGAAGTAATTGCTCCCAAAACATACCATTTTTAAAAACACAACTGCAATCATTCAAAGGAGTTTTTATACATAAGTCAAAATCATATTTAAAGCCCAGAGGGAATAATGTGATCCCTCATATGGGGAGAATACCCCCACACTTTTGAGACCTCTAAAAACACCTACCAGTGAGTAGTACACTGGGCAAAAAGGAATGCCCAAAATCAGTGAGGACAGAGGGAATATTGCTGCTAAGAAAGCTTTGACACAATTAACAGGTCCTTAGCTGTAAAAATTAAAATATTGATCAGGTATGTCTTAACTGAAAGTAGGCATCTAGCTATCACCTAGGTACCCGATCTGGTCCACTTTGTGAAATAAATCCTCCTTTTAAAGAGCAGAGAAATGAACTTGCTGTGTCTGTTACAGCTATCCAGCACCCATGCTGTAATAAAGGGTACAGAAGTCTGAGAGGTAATGCTGACCCAGTTGTATCATAAGCAGGTTTAAAGAAGAAGTAAAGGTTTGCTTATAAATCAAAAGATGGAAAACATTTTGAAACCAAATTGGCTTAGGAGTGATTTCCACTGTCTTGCCTTGTGAAGAGTACTAGTAGAACACTTAGAGGAAAAGTTTCCCTAAGACATCAGGAACTCATCCAGCAGAGAATGCTGAAAGCAGCTCGTTCTGGAGGAAAAAAAATAAAAAATGGACTAACATTTTGTGACTATGAGGTGAAGAGGATGACCTCAGGTGACTCTATTCTGCAATATGGTCTCTGAAATGCTGCCTCTAACATGGTCCCTCTCACATATGATCTACCAATCTGAAACAGCTTCAAGTTGCCTGTTGGAATTTTCTTGACAAGTAAACTACAATTTGCTGGTCAATCCAGCAATTTGACATATGAGTTCAAGAGACTTTTTTCTCCTTGAAGAGAGGAAATGATCTTACTTCTCCACCTAGATTGACAATACAGAACACGGCAGTTTCCTCCATTTTCTAGAACCTGTTGCCCCATGATGGGGGGGGGGAGGGGGGAGCAGAAGGCACATCTTAACTACCTTATAGCTCAGAGGTCCCACAGGGTCATTGAAAACCCAGAAGTCTAAAACTGGTGATATGAGCTCAACTCAGAAAAGCACTATCCTTCACCACGCATTCATAACAGAGAGACAGGAAAAAAAAATAATTCTATCTCTTGCAAGCACTGGCAGACTACTTTCATCAACTGATCTCATCCTGTATTTTTCCTAGTGCAACAATTACTGAATGTCTGGAACACTTATCAAGATGATAAACTGTTTGAAGCCATGCCCACATACATCACATATGTACCTCTGGTCTCTTGTATGTACCTAGTGTTACGCACTGCAGAAGAATTAAGCAAGCATGTACTCATTTAAGATTACTGAAAAGCTCCCAAAGTTTCATTAGCACACAGAAGCAACTCTGAGACAGAAACTTCAGTACATGGAGAGTACAGTTCTGCTTCTACAAATACTGGGCATTATTTCTACAACTTTATGCTGAGACTGAAGAGAACTATATGTAAAGTAAGCATGGTTGCTCTTGGGTAGATAAAGGACAGATCATCTCAGACATCTAAAAAGGGATAAATGATAATTCCTTCCATTCTAAGAGATGAACAACTGAATTAAAGACTTCTGTCAAAGCCCCTAGTGCAATCCAAAGAACAAAAGATAGAATCCTAAACTGGAATCATAACAAAGGAGAAAATGCTTTCAAAACAAAGACTTGATAAACTTGGCAAGCACCTTGTAGATGAAGAAATGTGAACTACTTTTATTTCTGGGGCAATGAATTCACCAAAAACGGTGCTGCAATTTAATGCATTAAACTACTTGAGTGTAGGACTCAAGTCTCCATTCCTTTTCAGGGCAAAGCAGTAACTGCCATAAACCTAATCTACACCGGTAATGAACAGAGATTAACTTTACTGCCTCAAGATCCAAAATTTACCTCACAATACTGCAGATTACAAAGACAGTATTTGGTAAAGAGAAATGGAAAGAGTCTTGGGGAATGAGATAATGAAAAACTCATTAGTAGAATTCCAGACATCATTATCCAGACGTCTTCATCAAAACCCAAAGGCTGCCAGCTATAGTTTAAAAATCTTGACTCTCCCCATAACATGCCCAAATGATGAGCTAGGGATGTACCACCCTAGAAACAACTGCTGGGAAGCTTGAAAAAAAAGTGTGCGTCATTGTCCTTCTGCCCCACATATGATTCCATAAACATGAGGAGAACACAATACTAAAAAAAAGCTGGATTATCAGGTCTGCTGTTAGTTCTTCTTTGGTAAAAATATCATAGGGCAGAAAGGTGTGGACAAAAGTTGCCACTACCATCCTTTGGGTGACACCTCAGAATGGAGTAGCACACTGAAACCGGGGGAGAATTCATTAATACATCAGCATCACCCAGCCCCAAGAACAAGCCCAGACCTATTCCCAGCCCCCAAAGCAGCTGAACTAACAATCATTCACACAGAGCTAAGTACTACCTCGACAATCATGGAAACAGACTCAGCTAAACCTCAGACTGAAGAAATGAGGAATTATCATCTATGCCATTTTGAAGGTATCACAAACAGTATAGCAATATGCACTTCCAAGCTCTGATAAGCCTTTACAAATGCCACTGATCAGGAAGCCCTGGAGACAGCATAGGTAGACAAGAGAAGAATTTCCTTTCCTGAATTGCCTTGACTTAAAAGGATATCATGTTTCTCGTAGTTTTTTCAGCCCACCCCCAACCTGTCAGAGGTTTAGCAATTTCAACTGGCAGTGCCGTCTTCATCAGCTGGGTAGCTGGGTCAGAAGCACAGAAGATGCTTCTTCATGCATCACAATCTCTCCTTACTCTTAACTAAGGGCAGCAGAGATCTACTTAAAACAATGAAATTAAAGAGCTAGAACAGTAATCACTTATAGGTCAAGTTCTGACATTAAGAAAAAAAAAGTCTTTTCTCTAGCTTTCCAAACCAAAAGGGAAGAAGTGTTTGCTTCCCTTTTAGAGAAAAAGGCAAATGTAGAGAGGAAAGAAAAAAAAACAATACACCACTACAGATAATGTCAGAACACAATGAATTATCCAGCTAGCAGCATGTATACATACAGACACAAAGCAAACAGATACACAGACAAGCATTCAAAAGAAAAGTTTCTACTCAACCATATTCAGGATTGCAGTTTTGTTCTGATTCAGACTGAAAAGGTGTTTCCAAAATCTTCCTAAAGACATACTGAAACACTTAGTTTTGAAAATTTTGAAAGAATTTTTTTTTACTGTAAAATTGTCTTTTCATTATACTTTCCTATATTTCATGGGAAGAGTAGCCATGAAGTAACAGAAACTACACTTCCACATAGCTGAAGTGCACAGGGTGATATCTCAGGATGTAGCCCTACTGCTGACGTATTTTTTTTCATTTTATAGGTACTTAAAAATTACTCTCAGCTTCTGCAACTTACATTAGTAAGTGTATCAACACCCTTGTGCTTGCCTCAAATTACTTTTTTTCTTAAAGATAAGTCCTCCCTTCATGATACTTTTGTGCACAAAATGTCTACTTTTCTTTCAAAGTCTCTATGCAAGTTGCTACAACAGAAGTACAAAACAGCTTGCATTAGAAAATAAGATGTACATTAGACTAACCTCAAAAAAGCTGTTACACTTTGTGACATCAAGAAATAGAAACATGAAAGTATTATTTCAAGGGTCTCCAAAACAAAAAATACTGCTTCTTCAAAATACTTTCTAGGTAGTAGCGCCATTTAATAAACCAACATTTTTTTGCAAAGTTTTAAACTGAAGTTCTCCAATACCTTTCATATTTGCTTTCCCCTCCCCCCCAGGTTATGATATTTTTCTACATCAAAACTCGCATCTCATTTTACAAGGGGTCAGTGCTTGCGTCTTCTACCATGTTTAACTATTCAGATTCTGTGACACAGAAAAGTCAAAATTTAAAAGGACAAAGCTGAACTTGTAGCACTTCTGAATACAGTTTATATCCACTCCCACTTTCAGAGCTACCTACCTCTCCTATTTCCATCAATGGTTCATTCATATCCACCCCTCCATAACCATACTGAAGATCAGCTTCAGTCAATTTGTTCTTCTTAATAAACTGTGTGTTGAGGTACCTATAGAAATAAAGATATTTTAATCAAAACAGGCAAAAGTTAAGCTTTTTAAAAAAAAAAAAATTGGAATTGTGAAATGTCTTCTGCATCACGAAAGATGCTATTGCTATCTATAGGAAATTCTTAAAATATAAGTTACTTCAATATAAAAGACCTTACACCATATTAAAACAGTACAGCATTAGTAATTGAGATATCAAACAGTAGCCTGATATATCACTGTCAACATTTTCTTGGTGTGCAAGATAGTTGTATAAGTATCCAACCTTTCAATATACACTGCCATATTACTCATACATGTATATGCAAAGTAACTGCTAAATTCTGAGTTGTTGACTAATATTAGAGTGATAGTAGTTTATTTATTCTTAACGACAGAAAAGCATTCCTGAGTATCAGAGATTTTTTAAGTAAAATGTATTTTCTCCTACCAGTACTGTTTATTATTTTGCACATCTCTCAGACCAAAACACAAATTAGTGTCTATTTTTACAGGGCCAATTTTGTCAGCTATGATTCCTTACTCAGGTCATGATAATTAGCAAAAAGCTGTATTACAAATTTTAAAGATGGGAAGAATTTGCAGAAATTATTTTAATTAACAGTTATAAAGAAGAAATGTTATAAATAATTTTATTTTATTATTCAGTATTTACTATTGTATGCATAGTTTTTATAAAGAACAGAAAATTGTTTATGCACAAGACCTGAGAAAATATTCCTCTCAATTCTCAGTATTCCCTTAAAAGAAATACAATCACATTTTTAAACTGAACCATTCTTCTCTTTCCCAGATAAAAATATTTCTAATATCTTTCATAACTACACTTATAATATTTGTCATGTTAGTGCTTAAATGAGGTAACTAGTTTTTTTAAAATCCGATCCAACTAGCAGTTTTGAGACGCCCATTTTCAGACACTGAAGACAGCCAGATTACTGAAGCGCTTTAAGAGATTCAGGCTTCAGAGGCTGCGCCAGACTAGTGATGTATGAACACTTCGGGCAGGAAGGCAAATGACAAGCAAAAAAGAAAAGGAGAAGCACACTGTGGAAACCTATGAACTTGAAAGAATTTAGGACACCACAGAGTCCAAAGAAGGAAGACTCGTGATACTGCAGTGGTGATAAACTAGAATACAGTGGCCTAACCTACTTTCAGACTCCAGAGTACTGTAAACCGCTCTGCTACCATCAATAACCATCATAAATTGTAAATGCAAGTCTGTGTAGAAGGCTACAGACCTGCCATTGCATATAAAACTTGCATGGACATCCAGAATAGTTGGAACACGAGCCTTAAGATGGCATGCTCCTTGACAATCTTTCCCACCCTCCCCGCCTGAACAAAACCAGCAGCTGCCGTTCGGCTTTTTCCTGTTAAGCTTGCTAAAAAGGAAGGTCCTACGCTCTCCTCATTCACACCTTCTCTCTTCCGTCAGTACACACCTTCTCAACAATTCAGATTGGGCAACCGGTCCATCTCAAGACCAATGTAGCCACAAGTAAATAAAAAGTTTAACCTTGATTAGGCACCCCTGCAAAAACCTACCCGCTTCAAGCAAAAAGGGGGTGACAGAACCACTCATGGCAAGAGCTCCACCACACTCTGCCTCAAAACCAAAACTAAATTTGCCCACGTTTTCTCTTCCCCTACTTTTACCATCAACCTCCAGAACCAAGCGCAAGCGCAAGCATAAGCAAATAACTGCAAAGGATGTGCAAACAGTATAATCTCAAATCAACTTCTCCACTGAAGTCATAAACCACTTTTCACTTTGTATAACTACTTCAAATACTTAATCTGTATTTCTCACTTTTGGAAAGCAATCCATAAAGTTGATCTGTAACTTACCATGGAGACAAGGACTGGTCATGAATTGATAATACCAGAAATTACCCACAGACATTTGCTACTATTGAGATAAAATTTTCAGGTGAAAATTTTAAATACCAGATCACACACTTGACACCCAGTTACTTGAGAGTATACCTGTGCAGACTTATGGTTTACTGCCTGATGAGGAAAATGGCAAACAAGATGAGAAAATTGAGGTTTTCTTTTCATTGGTTGTTTCCTTTCATGGTATTAGCGAAACAATATACCTTTTGGTAACCCAATCTGAAACTGCACCCACCAAGCTTCCACGCCAGAAAGAGGTTAAAAACTTCGGAATTTAGAAGAGTGTTACAAGACTCATCCAAAACAAATACTTACTTTACAGTGGAATAGTGAAAGACAGTGTTCCATCTAAATTACCAATATCAGGAAAATGTCTGGTACATGCATATTTTTGTGGGCAAATTTTTTCAGATATAAAGGACTTGGTTATTCAACAAAATAAAAGGGTAAGTTGGTTTACAAGGAATTTAGGAGAAAAAAAAAAAGCCCTGCAAAAATGAATTTAACAATTAGAAGGGTAGCTAATTATTGGGGCAGGTTACCTGGTAACTTTAATATATTTGGTACTTTTAGATCAACCAAGGACAATACTTTAACGACAGATTACTATTCTAGACACAGTGACAACGTTCCCAAAGCCATGTTTCCACATCTCAATAGCCCACAGTGTCCTTGAAGGGACGTACTTTGCAAAGCCTTGTCAGAAGGATTGGTTTTAAGTTTTTTTGTCCTTTTAATATTTTATCTGGTTTTAGTAGTTAGAATTACACATTCCTGGATAAGAAACAAATATTTGCATTAGAGTTGGCAAAATAGACATTGTGAAATTTGGCTTAAATGTAATAAACCTAAGTGCATACCTGTCTCAAGTCAGTTCCTGGTTATTTTCTTACATTCTCCATGATAAAGTCAAAAGAATTTAACTCCTTTAAGTCTTTGTCCATCCGTGATACGACACCACAAAACAACACACGTGATTATATATATTTGTACAAGTACCAAACTTTTTTAAACAAAAAGGGTAGACACACTCTCTTCAGATTTTTTTCTCCCCTGAAAGCTCTCCAAAGATAAAGAAAAAACACACTCTTCCTCCCCCCATCTACACACGAAGGCAGACTGCTATACTGATCCCCAAAATGGCACGTGAGTCTAGCAGAACAGTACACAGGAATAAAGCTGACCAAGCGGTGAGGAAATTGCCTTCAGAAATTGGCACCGAGAGTACCCTGCTAATGATTTTCACAGGCCACTGCAAGTGCTCATGGACAGAGAAACAGGTAAAGACCCTATGTGGCAATACCATTCACTGTTCTGATGTATAGAAGGCAATTAAAAAAAGTAACTAACTAGCTAGGACTAATTATTACAGTTAGTTTTCAGAAGCATTCAGATTGTTTTTCAAGGTTTTCTTGAACTTAACACTTGCACAATAAAATTGCTTTGCAAGCTACAGAACGCGTATGCAAGCACATGACAAAGCTATAAATGGGTACATTAGTGTATAACAGGAATTAGCAGTTGTATTAGTGTTTTCAGTAACTTCCATGTGCATTCATATGGTCAGCAGTGCTAAGTCTAGCCAGGGACCAGTTATGAACGTGTTCCTCATGGGTGGATACTAAGTTAGCTGTTTGTCTTGCGGAGCTGACAGTGAACCAACCAGCTCCTCGGCTGCATTAGCAAAAGTGTACCAGCAAGTCGAGGGAGGTGATTGTTCCCTCAGCACTTGTGAGGACATACCTGGAATATTCCCACCTGTTTTGAATACCCAAATACAACAGATCTGGATAAATGGAAGAATGTCCAGAGAAAGCTCACTGAAATAGTTATGGTGCAGGGCATGAGGTAAGATGAAGAAAAACTCTTCTCAGAGGAGCACAGAGAAAAGACAAGAAGCAATGGATACAAGTTGCAGCATGACAAATTCCAAACAGACATACAGGAAATGGTTTTGGAATGAGAGTAATCAAGCACAAAAACAGGCTGCTCATGAAGGCGGCAAAATCTCTGCCCTTGAAGGAACTCAGAATTTGACTCAACAAAACCTTAAGCAACCTGGTTTAACTTTGAAGCTAGCCCTGCTCTGAGCATAAGGTTGAAATGGATGACCTTCAGAGGTCTGTTCACACCTACTTTTTTTTTAAAAAAAAACATGCTTCAATGAAAACATGCAATGGTGACTTCGCAAGAGCTATACCAAAAGCAGCAGAACCACTGTGTTTCATACAAGCAGAATGCTTTATCGTGCAGTGTACATGTACAAGTGGTCAGCACTGCAAATTTTCATAATCCACTATCTGTTCTAATTCACTCTTAAGCACAGATGAAGTATTCACTGGTTTACAGATCTGTAAACTGGGGTTAAAGTCACCTACCACAATTTGAGGATTATCTAATAAATGAAAGCCTTTTCATTACGACAAAGCCCTGCAGATACTAAAATTTTATGAATCCAACAGCCTTATCAAAATTATGAGACCAATAACAAATATCTGATATGGAAGTAAACCTCCCAAGGCTACCAAATGCTATCACTATAGTCTAAAATGAAGGCAGTTCCTTCAGTGGGAGAATTTTCCATAGAAAAATATCATTAATGTCAGGTTTCAAGTGTCGATAGGACTTCTTGTTTGTTTAAATCTTCCCCACATTTATTAAGTTACATAATTAGTAAGCAAGACTAAAAGCAGCAGCTTCTTAATGCTTAAAAAAAGAGAAGGAGAGTAGAGCTAATAGCAGTTTGAACTGTGCTACAGGTTACCGTGATACTAAGCTTAGAATCAGAATATAAATTACTCCTGTCATGACAAAACTGGCTGAAGTTTCATCCTGAAAGGGAAGGAAGGGGTCTCACATAAAAGTACAAAAAGAAAAAGAACTAAGATTAGGCTAAAGAACTAAAAATTACTACACGTTAATATGCTGGTATTATTGCAAGTGTTTTAAAAAGAGACAAAACTGAACAAAGCAAAAGCTGCACTATCTGTGTTTATTTTTCAGGATTTTATTATGCGCAGATTTTAAAACTCAGCTGTTAAAAAAAAAAAAAAAAATTTAAATTAATTTCAATTCACTGGATAAGAAAGCTCTCCAGTTACTTGAAATAAAGGTACACAAATTTTTTTACAAGTACAATTACCTTTGAAAACAGTTACAGCACAAAGACACCGATAAGCACCAATGTCCAGCACTGGTTTTATCTATTATGTTTACCATCAGAACTAACAAAAACAACAACTGAAGGTTATTTAACATTGGGTGTTTCTTATTCCATCAGTTTTATTACCTTGATTTAGTCGAGAATGTATGGGATTTTAGTTTTCAAACGAAATCCAAATTTGTTTTCCTAGTAAAATGCATCTAGGGAATTGGGTAAAAAAAAAAACAAACCAAAACCAACAACAAAGAAAGAAAACATCTGATGGCACTGCCAGTCATCTGATTGGTCTCACATTTTATACATTTTGCTCAAAAGTATAGTGTCCACATTTTAGTAGTATTTCAAATATTACCTATCAGATTAAGAAACAGAGATATGAAGCTATTTAAATTTTAAAGGAACCTATTTTAAAATAACGTTAAGATTACTAGCTGTAAAGATTAATCAGTTTTCATTGCTGGAAGAATCACACAAATTAGATCCTGGGATATAACAGAGTCAACTAATTTATGGTAATTTTTTGAGAGCAGGTATGCAAGTAAGAAAAGAACTCCAACAGCTTTATAGAAAACAGAATACCTTCTTACGGTCATCAGAAGTACTTTCACTCAAAATATTCTCTCAAAAAACAGAAAACTGACATAACACATAATGAAGTGTTACAGATGCATGAAAGTCATTATGACTCTACTAATCAAGCACTGAATTATTTCTTGCCTTCACATGAGAAGGTCTTTTAGTTCCCACTAAAATGAATGTTTTATTATTGAAGTCATACCCTTTAGAGACTACACAACTAAAAGCCTGTTTTAGAGACAACACAAAGAAAGAAGATATAACTTTGAGGTAAATTATTTCCAGCAATACCTAAAAAGTACATTTTCTGGACCAAAACACCATATGCAAAGCAGGAAGAAGAGTTAGAATGGGCAGAGCTGGCATGAAATAAATAACTTCAGAGTCTAAGAACTTGGCTCCACTGGTATATGAATACCACCCTACTGAGCTTATATATATTTACAGGTTGGCTTGTGCGCATAACAACCGTCAGGAAAAAAAATACCCAAGCTTGTTTAACAAGGAAACAAAAAAAATCAGGTTCACACTGCTGGAAAAGTATTCTAATTTGTTGGTTTATGACCAGAAGCACTCAAGCACTCAGAAAAACTGTTACACAAAGCAGAATCAGTGAGATTCATATACATTAAACAGAATTATTTTTTTTTGCCCTGTATCAACTCTCCCGTTAAGTCAGAGACACATTATGGAACTAAAGTGTGCAAGCCCAAGATGGAATCCATCACTTTTGTTCCCAGTCTGCTAGCAATAATTTAATAGATTCTACAAGATCACACATACATCTCTTAACATAATAGTAAAGGTCTTAAAATCCTTTGTAAATCCTCACATCATACCATCAAATAAGTACAATATTAACAGTGCCTCATAAGTTACGTTTACCTGCTGGGTATCACATGCATAATGGACACTAGAATGTTCAACCTACAGTTAAGAGTGGAACTAAAATCCAAATCCTAGTAAATCCAAAGCCATTTCAATATAGTTATAATTCTAGCAACTCATGAATGGCTGAGTTTTATATGCTTAAGCTACCACTAATAGCAACAAAACACACTGACAATTCAGGAAACAGTACAAGAATAACAGGTTTAGTTGTGTTCTTATTTATAGACTTGGCTGTAATCTACTGAAAAAAACCCACTGTAAAATTGATTGCCTGTATACAGTCTATTAGTTTCTGAAGTTCTCAGAAAAGAAACAAGGAGAAATTTTCACTCCCTCTCCAATCACTGCAGTTCAAACATTCACCTGAAAAGGAAGGACCCAAAGAGCACACAGCCATATCTGAAAGGCTTTTCTAGAAGGGAGAGCAGTGTCTTTGCCAAGGTACGTGGCTAAGCTTTGAAACAAACCATGCTGGTTCAACTGGACACTTCAGTACAATGCCATCCTTGTAGAAGAACACCTAGGACTATGACCTACTTCACTGCAGGATTGATTAGCACCAACATATTTGGCACTGCAATATCAGAAACAACAGAGGTAGAATATATTAGTAATGAAAGAACAGAAGGAATCATCTTAGATAATTACTTCAGTGGTAAGGAGCAGTACACAGAAAAACCTGTTGGAGCATTATTCCTTTTTTCTCATGTTCTGCTCCCGTAACTATATTCTCTCCAAAACTGAGCTGGGGCATATTCAGCTATTGCTCTCTTTAAGCAACATTCCTAGACCTAAGCAGCAGGTCATCGTTAACATTTCAAAAGTTTAACAACCCATCTGCAAAGCTTACCTGTATAAACAGTCCATATAGTCCGCCCCTTTGCTATATTCTTCCCAGTATCTGTGATACATAACCAGTACTTGTTCTTCAGCTTCCAGAACTCTCTGTGAAGGAAGACACATGCCCCCCGCTAAAATGAGCATGAAAATAGCACACGTACATAGAAAGTTATAACAGGATTATAATTTTGTATTAACAATCACAAATTCAAAATTAAGACTACACCTAAGCCTTAACCGGAGTAAAAACAGCATTGTTGCAATGACCAGAAAACTAACAAATCTTCATACTATGAAGTTTTGGTAAGCCAATCACAACACCTGAAGTTGTTTTATTTTGCATTTAAAAAGAACAATCTCTGTAACATATTGTTTTCTATTTGTCTTAACAGAAGTACTTGCTTGAATAAGCATGGTTCATATTCTCACGTCATACTGGTGGGATAACTCGCGTAACTATTCCCTCACTGACACAGATCAATTTTAAATTCATGCAGCCACATGCACAGTGGAGGAGTGCCTAGCTATAACTGCTTAAAATCAGTGTGCTTCACTCGTTAGACAAGCCCTTATACTTACCAAGAATCCTGGAATAAAACAAGTTTAACAAAGTGCAGATATGTGCAAACTTAAACATGTCTTAAGTTCTGTAAATCTAGGCCCAAATCTTTTGGAATTTAAGGGAATTATCTACAAAGTTGCTGATGTATTGAACTTCTCAAAATATATTCATACTTCAAAGGGATAAGTTTAACAATTTAAACAAATTAGCATGATTTATGATGGAGGATGAGATCCTAGGAATTCAACTATAATTCTCTCTAGAGTATGTAATTTTAAACTCTGGCTCAAGCAGCAAAGCAGCCTATGCAAAAATAATGTAAAAGAGGAAAGCTAGAAGACAAAACAGAATGGAGAGTGCTTTCCTCTGCAGTGTGAGTTTTGCTAATGTTTTCCAACATTATTTCAAATGGATAGCCAATTTAAAAAACACGTGTGCTTTCCACTCCTTCCCACAGCTTCTGCAGTGCTGGCACCTGTCTGATGATCCTAAGTGAGCTCATTCAGCTCAATAAATAAATGAGGAATAACTTTTTTGGCTGAGTTGTCTGCCAGTTTAGTGAACTGATTTAGCCTACCAAAGTGTCAGAGGTATCCTCTCTGTAACCAGTGGAACTACCCATCAGGATACCCAACCTGTCTCATCAAATACACAGGTACCTAAGCTCAAAAAATAGCATCAAGCCATTTAGCAGTACTATCCAGAACTTGCAATTCTTCATTCCCTATACAGACACCAAAGACAGGCAGAGACATCTTATTTAAATCTGCTTCTCTTTTTATTGAAATACAAGGAGACACTGTTCATCCATCCTATATATTCAACATGGTGAATCGTGATTCTGTTGAAATTAGCTGTCTTAGCTGATGAGAGAGAAATTAATTCACAGCTATAAGTATACAAGTATTGTTATTTGTCATAATAAATAATTTGTCATTACTTCCTCCCCTTCCAAGCATTTTTGTTATTTTATTTCCCACATATTTCAGAAGTTTTCTTTAGTAGAATATATACAATCAGTTTCCAAGACAAGAGAGCAGATACTTTTATGTTGAAACATAAGGCTAATGATTAACTATAGCACATTTGGAAAATGTAGACATTTCTGTAACTTGTTTGATTATAAGCATTCAACAGAAAAGAAAGACCTTACTTTTCAAGCCAACAAATATTTAATATAAACCATAATTGTTGGCTTAAAAAGAAAGTTCTTTCTTTTGGGTTGCATATAGACAGATATATAGATATCTACATTGTGTTGTGTGATATGAGCGGCATATGTCAAATGTATGGATATACATTCTGTCTCTGGACCTGTCATCTGTGATTTAGTCTCATAAAATCTGCATACCTTCACACGTACAAAACAAACAATACCCCTCCCTAAAGTCAAAAAAGAACAAACAATACCTACATGTACATCAGTAACTGTATAGGTTACCTTGTGCAAATGGCGTACATGATTTTCCAAAAAAATTTTAGTCTCAGTATAAAGTCTCTCTCCAAGAGGTTCAGGATAGGCCACACACAAAGCATAAATGTCTCTGGGCTCAGAGTTAAGGTTTGTATTTGCTTAAAGTGTGAAAACTTATCAACAAAATTTAAGACTTACAGAACATTTTTTTCTCCCACACATGCATTTTAGATTTTCTTTTTAACTGTGAGGCACAAAAGATAATATCAATCACTTTCTGAAGTTAGTGTAAGTCCTGATTTGTGAAGAATCTAAATTTTCAGCATCAATAATAAATTTTAAGTAGTGGAAGGTGAGGGCATGTTAGAGCTAAGATCACAGAACTTCTGGTAGCCCCATATTGACACAGCTTCTACCACTTATTTGCCATCTATGAATAATATATGATTATCTCAAAGTGAAAGAGCAGCTTTCAACCAAAGTTCTTCCTCTATATCTGCAGACAGTGTGAAACAGACTCTTTTCGGATAATGGAAAGAAGCACTAATTAGGTTAAGAATGGGATTAGCCAAGTATGGAGCAGAGCAAACATGAAGTGATGCCGACTTCAAGATTTCCTCCCCCAAGTCCTAAACAATTTACTATCCCTGCATATTGCCCCCAACTCCAAAGGTAAAACAATTTTGTGCAACACTGGAAATTAAGTCATCACAATGGTGGTGTAGATACAAAAATTTTGTTTTATTTGTAACCATTATTATCATTTCAGTAATCGTGTTTAGATCACAGCCACACAAAACAGTTCTACTTTCTCACTTAAATGGGCAGCAGCAAACAGTTAAACCCCTTAAGGTGGTTTTGTCCCTGAAGTATCCTGCAGAGCTACACCTATGGTTTGTAAGGTTTATATGAAGTTTTTTAAAAGACACTTGATACTTTGCCAGGAAAAGAATTTATGATTAAGAACTTTGCTTTCAGAAAAGTCAAGCAAAGATTAAGTCAAGCTTCAGGTAAACAACTGTGAGAAATAAACTAGTTCTGCAAAAATTATTTAAAACATCATGCTTATCTACTAAGTTTAGGCACTTTATAAAACCAGCCATGCTAGAAATAATTACTTAGTATAGATTACTTTTTAAGGTAAGCTCTTTAATGAAGACACAAGATCTGCTTTCCTCTAGTCTACCTTAAAAAAAGCACATGGCTGTGTAAAAGGAGGTAGAAGACATAAGAACAGTTGATAAGTCACCTGCTCAGTCTACAGAACAATGTCAAGCATTCATCACACAGTTTTTCCCAAAAGCATGTTTCATTTTTTATATCAATGCTACTCAAAAGAGAGAAGATACTGATGTAGGACAACGAAACGGAAAAAAGCCTTTATTTGGCAACTGCAGTCTCAGAGATTATCAGAGTCTACTCTCGAGTACAGTTATTTCACCCATATAGATTATTTTTATCAGAATTCCCCTCAGAACAGCAAGAAGCATTAAATGGAAACACCAGCAAAAGAGGCAATAGTCACTGCGTTGTAACAGTACCTAGCATTACATTACACCAACTTACAAAATTATGACCAATAAAACATCAAAACAAACTATTAAATTAGTAGTGAAGAATGAAAGGTTTTCTTAAACAGATTGTAAAGAATAATCTTTTCTAATTTTTTTTTTTTTACACTCCCCCCAAAAATTTTGTCAGTCTAAGGATGGTCTGTAGTTGAATGTATCCTCAACATCACTCAGATCGCAAGCCTCTTCACTATGCAATTAAGGTGTTCCTGCGAAAGTAAATTCCAGAACTAGAAATCCTTGTAAGCTACTCACAAGCACAGGGGCCACGACTTTTTTTTTTTTCCTCTTTAGATCCGCAACTACACTATCTGAATCACCAGAACTATAATGGATTTATACTACAAGGACAACTTCGAAGTTGGAGGAAATGAGCAGTCTTCACCACAACAGCACAAGAAAATATTAATGGCAGCTTATCTGACGAAAGCAGCAAACATATCTCTGACTCTACCTAGCCTCTGTACCCTGTGCTTCAGTTAGGAGTCCAGATGACCTGACAGTTGTAAACAAGTTTTTTAGTTGTAACAAACCTATTTAAGAACGAAAACAGTATCTGTGCTCCTTCATGAAAACGCTTATCTGCCAAACATGCCTTTCCTTATTCTAGAGAACAATCAAATTTTCTTGCAAATGAAGAAACGTGAATCTAGTCTTCTGTCTTCTTCCTTGACATACGATGCTCAGTTTGCACACCTGCTGAAATTAAACTAGCAGCTTAATCACAGCAGTACTTCCACAGGCACCTCGCACACTTTCCTATATCAACTAAATGATAAAAATCAACACCAAATTCTACTCGTTGGATGTCTACAAAAAAGAGCTACCATGAGTCTCAAAAACACATTACAAAGCAGCTTTGCTACAGAAAGTTGACATTCTTGCTCAATTTGTACTGTTTTATTAATCTAATTATATCTTTCAATCCAGAATCTAAATTGAAGTGTAGTGTTCAAAATGTTGTGAATCTTTCAAATAAAAAAGAAAAAAACACCCAACAAAAAAACACAAAACAAAACAACAAAACAACCTTTCACGGGAGATGAATCGCTAATCACCACTGGTATTTTACTCCATAAACTTAAAGCACATTTTTTCTGTGCTGCTCTCCCTTAGAAGACCAGGAAGAAGCCTCTACTATTCAATAATTTATCTTTAATGGTGAAAGCCATCTGTCCTTCCAGTTCAGCACGCAGTTTTACAGGGTGAGAAAGGTCAAAGGAAGCTGAAGCCAAACTGCTGCTTAGGGGCCTTCACTCTGTGTTGAGAATAAGAACATCAAAAGCCTTGTGCAATTTAAGTGCTCCAGTAGTTGCTATTTGAGGGGCATTACCCAGCAATGGGAAACTGAAGCAATTCCAAACTAATGAGAAAAAAAAAATTACCATCAACAAGAAAATACTGTATCCAAGGCCATAAAAGCTCACAAATATTGTCCTCAGCATCTAGTTAAGACCATATATTAATAGAAAGTTTTGCATAGATTTTCTCTAGAAGAGCTTTTGGAAAATTTCTATGATTGTTGGTCTTCCTCGATACCAGAATCAAAATTCCTAGAACACTTGAGGACTCACAGTCGGAAGAATCACGATCATATAAGCTTTATTTACTCTTCCTTCTCTTTGGGCTGGTTCTTATATTAAAGATACATATTTGTAAATTTCTCGTTCATCATAAGAGCCTTTTAAAACAGAGGATTAGAGGAGGGAGAACAAACATGCAGAAAAATGGGGAAAAAAGCAGGTGACCATGTTGCATACTTATAAAATAATTCAATTTGCAGTATGGCTACTTCCTCCCTGGGTACTGTTCATCCTATTTATTTGGCTGGTGGAAAACCCAAGACAACAACAGGAAGAGCCTGATGTTCTACCCATTCAAAAAAGTTCTACTGCTAAAAGGTAGTTATCAAAGTACAGATGAACTACCACTCTTCAATCAAGCTTCAATCAGCCTCTTAACTTAAAGAGCACTCCCTAGCCTACTGAAGTTAGAAGCAAAGTCTTGAAAGTTATACAAAGCATTAACAACAACCTAATTATTGTAAATAACATCTCAAACAGAGAGACATAACTGTCACTCATTTACCAGACAATGAAACAACTCCAGAAACATTTCTTTCTGCAGAGAACTTTAAAGGAAATCTGAAGGTCAAAGGTGGCTCAAGATGACTCACAGTTTAAATAAAGTGACATATGGTCTTTCAAGTGATCTTTTCCAGATGATTTTAACTCTTACACGGTTGTGGTTCCGAGCTTATTGCCATTCTAGCATTTCAAGTTCTGAGATATAAGCTATATTTAAAGACAAGCTATGTTTAAAAAATAAAATTACCATGAGAGTTACAAAGAAAACACTATATACAAGACAAACAAGCTCTGGGGAAGTAGTGAGGCAAAAACTAGTTCTAGAAGTGGAATATGCACAGTACAAGCCTCTCACCTCTAAAATACTATTAGTCCGCATACACCATTTGATCTCAGCTGTCTCAAGCAGCACAAGAGAAAGCAAGCACTTCTTAGAATACCCTGCTACAGACTAAAGTCATGATTCTTTACTGTGTCTTATCCTTTATTTCCATATCATTTTGACTACTCAAATCATTTGTCACCTTTTTGTTGTGCTTATTAAGCAACAAGAAAAATTGAGTTAATAGGACATTTCCTTTAAAATCCCTGTAGATATTTAGAAACAGATTACTCCAATTAAACTGAATTTAACAGAGAATAAAAAGCTAACAAAGAACAAGATGTATTTTTCAAATGCCGCATCTTCCTAAAATATATCATTAAATTATTTTTCTTTATATATTTAAAACCTGGAAAACGCTTACACACTAACTGTATAGAACTACCAGTTTCACCAAGTTGTTGAATACTCAGTGAGCGGTTTGTGTTAAAACAGTTTGGTTACAGGCAGCAGAAGTACTAAACAATCAACATTTAAGCTGGAAGTTACAAATCACACAAACTCCTCAGGCCATTCAGCCATACAGAATAAGCCAAAAGGCTCTTGCCCGTGCCAAATTAGGCACTAATAGTGCCACTTTCCAAGGAACATAATTAAGAGATGACAGTAAGTAAGGTCTTAAGAATTACATGCCAAATGATTCTTCTAAGGCTGCGTCCACAGTCTGCTATTCATAAGCATTCCCTTTCTGATGTTGAACTGAAGTAAATCCCAAAAAGAGGATCAACAGCAGACTTGTGTACAAGGCCTCCACATAAGAAGTTCTAAGTGGACCAGTGTGACAAGAATAATCAATCCAACATCTCATTCAATTAATATTTTAGATTTAGATCTGGTTTAGGTGCCTTTGTTTAAATGTTTAGAGCTTTAAGCTACAGACATTAACCACTTGTTGAAGACTGAAATATGTAATTCTCAAAAGCTGCTTAGAAAGAATGACTATAGCACAATTTGTCAGGACATAAGTGCACAACTAATTAATTCATATAGTCTGTAAATTTTGGAGTCATTTGAACTTGACCCCAAGACAAAGTGAAGAGTCATGCCCCCGGAAATGAGTTAAAGTTTTAAAATGAAAGAGCTCCTTAAAGATTATTGCCATATGGAAAAAGGCTCCACAAGGACTATGAGACACTACTTTTTTTTTTATGTATTTATACACATGCACACATTCAAAACACAGGCACGAGAAAGCAATTCTGAGAAATGGTAACACATTCAGAAAGAGACTTTTAGAGTCTAACTCCTGCACACAGAATAAGCTTACGTTGTAAAAAAAAATAAATATCTGTGTGTAAGAATCTTACCAGGAGCT
Organism: Ibidorhyncha struthersii; assembly: GCA_013398815.1. Classification (NCBI taxonomy): domain Eukaryota; kingdom Metazoa; phylum Chordata; class Aves; order Charadriiformes; family Charadriidae; genus Ibidorhyncha; species Ibidorhyncha struthersii. The sequence goes on from VZSZ01002215.1 coordinate 1,141,476, forward strand.
TCTTTTTCCACCCAGAAGAATTAACAAATCAATAAATAAGTCTAAGTGATTATTCTCCCCTATAATTAACCAAACTCAGTCAAATCGCTGCGGAACAGCTGCAAAGCCTCCTAAAATTCTCTAATTATTCACCCATTGTAATGGCTAATGAATGCATAGACACAGGGCACAGTATAACTGGTTAGAACAGTTACACTTCTTTTAAAAGTTCACTGAAACTTAAATCTTGTAAAAAATTACAAGTCCATTTTATATGTAAAAGCAAACCTTTGACTACACCGATATATGTACAAGCTGTGACTCGAACAGCAAGACCATATGATCACAGCTAGAAAGAGTAATTATTTTTAAACATAGCTTAACTGTCAGGAATAGAGAGGCCACAACAGTGGACGGAAAGGAAGGAGGCTTTTTAATAAACCCTTTCTATAGAAATGTCTAATATGGTAGTCATCAGTACACTTAGAAGTGCAAAGAAGAGGGAGACGTCTTTAAACAGAACAACATCACCACCCTCTCCCCCCAGATTTAAGGATGTGCATTCTCTGTCTTAAGTGTTTCCCCTGCTATACACGCACTTAAGCATACATGAGAAACTCACTATCAGATCAGGGGAAATTCAGTCCATGTACTTTTGCGAACAGCTTAGCATAAGCTAAGTATTAGAGCTACCAAAAGTGAGTAAAACTCAGTCCAGTTTACTTTTTATTACTGTGGTGATTTTCACATAGAATACTTCCCAAATATGCAGAATTCCACATCCCTTTCAACATATCCACTGACCCACAGGCTTAATAACACATACAACCTTACAACGAGTTTCTGATCAGGACCACTGAAATTGTTACATAACACAAGCCTGCTCCGTGCTAAACACATTAAGTCAGATTTTCACTTAAAGGATACGAGAAGCGATCATTCCATGTTGCTCTTTCAACGTAATCCAACATAACAACAGCTTTAATTGTTGTTAGAAGTTTGTTCCATGTTTCATCAAAGTCAACTACTCGTGGTTTCAAGGACATTGTGGGGCTTTAGTGTTAATCTGTAGAAGAATGAAGCACGTCAGACAACATTGCACAATCGTTTAAAAAAAATACATTTCCTTTTAATTTTTCAATTTAAACTTTGTACACTGTTGCACCACCACGATACAGCAACATGAAGAACACCCACCCTCGCTTCCCCACCCTCCAAAGTCAAGCTCACAAGTCCTTATTTTTAACGTTATGGAATGGAACATTAATGTTGCATGAACAGTCTATAACATAACACCAATTAATCTAACAAAATCGTGCCTCATGAAGTTCATCACCTTACCAAGCTGCCCATTTAACAATGCTATATGAAGAAAACTACTTTCCTGTAAATTATGTCTGTTCACTTTTATGCAAAGACTGTATCAACTGTATCTGGGAGAGTTTGGGGCAGGAACACACTGAATGTATTACTAGCGTATCTGAAATTACTACTGTCAGTTTGTAAGGCCATGTTCACCTTAAGGTTTCATGAGACATTTATGGTGTTATACTTAAAAAGCCACAAAACCCTAAAAGCTTTGATCAGGATGACAAAAAGAAAACACATCTAAACACAGAGCATTATGCAGAGCTTGTGCAGCTTACTGCACTGTGCAGCAGGACAAATAGCGAATTCTTTTAAATAAGACACGGCTTGAAAACACAGAAACCATGTTAGTAATTTTATATCAAAAATACTGAAAGACATTTATTGAAAAAAACCTCACACTAAATTACTGAAATAAAACTAGGAAAAAAGTAAGGCAATTTAAAAAAGAGGTCCTGAGAGACAACTCTGAAGGCCTCTTTTTTTCTGTTTGACTCTGCCCTATGTACCTAATCTAGAAAGGACCTGATGTGTTACATTCCATGCACAAAGCAAGTCTAGTTCTTGCTCAGAAACACGACATTGTAAGACTAAAACAAAAAGTGGAAAGAATACTTTTATTTTCATTTTAAATAGACTGACAAGTAACTCTTGTCTCCCCCAAATTTTCAAGGTCAAAAGGGAAAAAAGAAACTAGTGACAAACAGCACAAGAGGCACACCTCTATAAGAGAAAAAAATAATCAAATGTCATGATAAAAAAAAAAAAATTTAGCAACCAGCTTACTACCTTAACTACTACTGGCTCTTAATTTTTCTCTGGCAGATTAGTTCACTCAAACTGCAGTATATATAGCTTCTCAGTTTAAGAAAAGCAAACAAAAAGCACCCCAAAAAAAACCCAACCAGATGCAACTTTTACACTGCATGCATGCAAAATGCCACCCTAACTAACCAAGCTCCTTAACTGCTAATTCAGGAACCGCAGAGGGTTGTTCTCCTCTACCTGCAACACAACAGCTTCTGTTTAAAATGTAACCAATGTATTACCCAACCCACATTTGCTTTGATTTCATAAAGAAACCGAGTAGCAACTAAGTAATATCGAGGAAGTGGTATTATCCGAAGTTTTATGAACAGGAAACTTTTTTTAAGAACAGCTAAAAGCTCAGTAAATGGTGCATAAATACTTTCAGTTCAGTAGAAACATTTATGTTGTTATATTTGCAACATGGCTATTACCACTTTTGGAAATAAAAAAAATCTTCAATCTATGCATGTCAGTAGCAGCTTACTATACAGAAAATCAGTGAGAACTGACAAAGGAAACAGATATTCATCAGAGAAAGTTGAAAAACACAAACTGATGTATGTTTCAGAGAAACATGAACCTCAGTAGAAGTAAACAGAAGCAGAGCTCACTTCCAGGAAAACAAAACCAAAACCCAGTAGTCTCTTCTGGAAAACACAAGAGTATTTTCAGCTGGCTCCAAGAAAAAATAATCACAGTCCACAAACATTTTAAGAATGCTAAGAAGTTCTTGTGGTAATGAAGTCATACTTAGTTGAGTGTTACGTTATAGGTTGCTGTCTCTGAAGCACACACGGTATCTACAAAGTAAAAGAACCATTCCTTCACAGATAAGTAAAAGTGAGGGAGGAAGGAAGGGTGAAGAAAAAGTCCTCCCCACAATACATCAAACGGAATCAGCAACACTGTGTTACCAAAACCTAACAATATGTAAAGCACTATGCATCCACATACTCATAAAGGTATTCTGTTGTCAAACAATTTAAGACAGAGCTGACTGTTATTTAGCATTCTCTTACAGCTTTCATGTCAATATGAATTTAAACCTGTTTTATAGACATGTTAACAAATGCAGTATAGCTTTTTCTGTAAGACGCTGGGGTTTGGGGTGTTTGCTGTGCTTCAGTGTCTGTAGTGCGCAAGCTCACCAGGTTGGACTATTAAATGTCTTGTACTGATGCAAGTAACCTCCATGGTAAAAATTACAGCACAGCAGAATATCTACCCTAGGGTTTATACTATTCAGGGGGTGGGAAACCATACCTGTTTGACAAGCCCTAAGGTAAGTAGATATCGTTGAAGCATATTTACACATAAGGATAACGAAAAGCCTGTTGCTTCCGTCGCCTCGTTCTTTGAAACATACCACTGTCATACCGAATATATCTGCTCACACAAATAAGCGTAGGTTTTCGGCCAGCATCAGAATATTCCCCAAGTTTCCCACTTGTTTACCCATCTCGAGAAATAACACTGCGAGCCAGCGGTGGGTGGACAGCCAAGGGCAGGAGCACCCGCCTCAAACGCGATGTCAACAGCGTTACCTGCCCCCG